>JAILXH010140842.1:29906-39906 GCA_023558415.1 Piaractus mesopotamicus
ATAATTACACATTTTTCTCTGCTGCCTTCTGTGACTAAAGATCTTGCTACAGCAAAGGTCAACATTGTGTTGCTATTTGATGTAAATTTGCTCTTTGCTCTACAACGGCTACACTGACTACATAATCAAATGCATCCGATAATCAGCCTTGTATACATTTGCTTTAATTTGTGCCTGTCTGTATCTCTGTAGGGACTGTTTAGAGTTGTCTGAAGTGTGGTCCTAGGCCTTAACCACACAAAGCCCATCCACAACAGCAAGGTGTTGCAAAATCCATAGCAGGGAGAATGCTTTAATCAATTGGACAGTAATAGTGTTTGGGCTTTATCTTAGCTGAGTTCACTGAGCAAATGTGTATTATTTGAAACCATGTGCTCTTTAAACACGCTCTACAAAGTTTTGCTTACCCCCTTATGTAATTGGATTTGTCTGTTGGGATCCCAAAAACCATGACTTGGAGGTCGCATGGCTCTCGTCATGCTCTTTTTGTGGTCCAAGGGACCATTGATGTCTAGGGTGTATGTGATTACTCCTAGTAATGACCTGTTGGAGCTGTTGTTCTCATTTAGAACGGTTAGAATTGTGTTGTACAATTCCCTCTTCTTCAGTTTCGCACTACAGAGTCAAGAAAGAAAAAAGCCATCATTATTTATTTAATCATTTATCTTTTTTTGAGCAGAAAACTGGATATACACAGAGAGCACGAGAGGCAAATTGAATAAATCTTTCCGCTAATTCAATCATTTTTCACAAAATCACTCCCCCGCATCATGACCACGCATATATATGCTTTCAGATCCAGATTTGATTAGCTGCGTCTGCCATTATTTGACCCTTAAAAGCATTTTTCCTGCTCCCCAGCATGTTTCTGTAGATGTAATCTTGGCCTTGATCTTTTCGGATCGCCTGTTGTCCACCCGAAGCATCCAAGGGGATTCCTCCCACCTTAGTGCAGTGAGCCTTGAAGTCATAATGATGACATCAAACGAAGAAAATGAGGCCTCTTCATCCAAATATAGTGAGGGCAGTGGTGACCTCATACTGAGAGGAAATGGATCGAGATTGCAAGGCGAGACATGTGGTGGGGCAGAGCGAGATCAGCCAGGTGTCTCTCACAAAGCCAGTGGAAAAAAAAGGCTGGCAGGATGGGCTCAGGCTGCTAGACTTCTGCCAGTACCAAGACTGATAGCACCTCATTGTTTTGCTCCATCGTCTTCCCTGTAAAGAATGTGGCTGGTGCATCTAGCAGCTGGGAACTGGGTCAACAGCTGTCTGCTAGGTGTAGGGTTTTTGGCCTCGTTGAAGGATGGCATGACAAACCATTATCTAGTGTTGTTTTTTCTGTCTTGCTTTTCATTGTTGGCCCTGTTACGGCAGTAAGAATGTAGCCTGGACTCAGAATACAGGGACGTGCTGAGACTTGCCTCAAACTATTCAGTTAAAACAGAAATTGTGTTTGTGTGTGAGACTGTTAGGGTACGTGTTTGGAGGAATTCTGTAAGACTTTGTTTAAGCATGTAATCTGATGGATAATAATAGAGTTTTTGTCAGGTACCCACGTAATGCAGGTAAATGAAGGCCCTGTCCATGTTCTACCTGTAGCCCACAGCTTTGATCCTACTGTCTGTTCCGTGCAGTGAGGTCAAAAACTTCTCTTAGGTGACCTTGATACACACAACATACATTTTTGATACTCTCCATAGTTTGATATTAATCTTTTTGGACCATCGGCAACTTTTTAAAGTAGTATCTTGCAGAGAAGACATCTCTTAAATCACAGTAAACATATTTTTAACTCCCTTAACTCCCTTAGACGTGAGAGTTATTGCTTTGACTTTGCTGTAATCCATATATAATTACATTATAATTGCATATAATTATTATTATATATATGATATCATGACATAATTTATTACACAGTGAATAAATGAATTACATTTACATTTGATTTGCTTGCTGTATTAACGGCTTCAAGATTGAACTTGGCAATGACAAAAATTTGGCAGCTGTGTAAATTCTATTTGGCAGCTGTGTAAATTCTAATTGGTAATTATTCTAATAATTCTAATTATTTGAAGGCTTGCTACATAACACATGCATAAATGTTGAAAATTTATAAACAGCTTATGCCAGTAATCACTGAAGTTGCCAAAAATCCTGTACTTCAGTAGTAATAGAATACCCTTGGTAAAAGGTTCCTGTCTGCATTTCTACTTAAGTAGAAAAAAAGTTAAAAAAAAAAAAAAAGTAACTGTTTTTAAGTTTCAAAAATGTACTTTAATGAGTTATTAGAGCTATTATATAATTTTGATGAAAAATATGTGGCAAGAGTTAGCTGTTGCAAAACAAAAAATGTACTTTTGTACTTTAATATAGAAGTAATACTGATATATGGCATTCTTTACTAGGCTTCTGCCTCAAAAACCTGGGAATGATCCTTTATTACAGTGTAATAACAGAACAAGTGTCCATCACTTTAGTTTAAGATCCTTTATGTCACTGTAATGCCATTTACTTGATAAAACATTTTGTCACCTCACGATAAACTGTTTAAGAATATTCGGTAACACTACTATAGGGCAGTGTTCATAAGGCTACATGACATCTACATGGATCCTTCATGACAACTTATATAGGCCTACATAAACACTTATAAAGGTGTATTTCAATAGCCTTCATTTTTGATAAAGGCTGCTTTTGTCAACTTTGATGTCAAGTTGACGTAACACCTTTGATTGGGGTGAAATGACAGCATGACTTTGTAGATCTTGTAATAGTTACATAATGCTGATGATGTGACAAAGCTTAAATCTTAAAAATAGTGAAATGAAACAGTCTGACTTGGCAGGCTATTTCGTAAAATCAGCATTATGTCTTTGTGACATACACTGAGCTACAAAGTCAATATCATTTCACCCCAGAAAGTGTCATAACACAACTGTGTCACCTGACGTACGTTATGTCAACTTGACATCAAAGCTGGCAAAGGCAGCCTTTATGTGAAGGGTTGTCCAATAGAATAAGCGATTATAAATGTTTAAGTAGGTCTGTGTCAGTTTTCATGAAGGGCTTATGTAGGTGTCATGTAGTTTTTAACACTGCAATACAGTGAAGTGTTACCAAATATTCAAGTATTGCTTTAGAAATATATTATTCAAAGCTTTTGCCTGTGTCATAAAGTCACTATGCAGATAGCCATCAAGTAGTCCTACCAGTTTTTTCAACAAATTTCCTTCCTTGTTTTTATCAGCTGTGATTACTATAGATCACTTTTTACTGGTAAGAGTTATTAGTGCATTGTTTCAGTACATAGTCACAGTGCTCTCAATGCAGAAGCCCTATGATCTGTCAAGTTGTGTGCACACCTATAATTTACTGTACTCATACGCCATTCATTTAGCCAGTATAACAACAACTCCTGTAATTTGTAACAGCAGTGTTCATGTACCTACATTTTTTTATTATGATGTAGCCAGAATACAATTAAACAGAAAACATAATTACAACCTTTTGTGATTAGCTGATTGCAGAGGCCAAGATTTAGACTGCAAAGCCATATATAGAGTGATTCTGGCTTCTTGCCGATTTGTTCTTCATTCTCCTGCTATAGCTGTGATTACCTACAGTGGAAAGCAAGTGCTAACTAGCTCAGTCATCTCATGCTTTATTTTCTGCTAATCAGCAATGACTGTTATTATGCTATGGAATGGTGTAAATATTAAACAGAAATCTTCGATTAATTAGTCCAGCTCGCGCGTCTCTGATACGCTCCAGATGTTTAGTGAATCACAAGAAAGGGCCTTAGTGAGGTGGAGAGATGGCTCTTGATTCAATTAGTCAAAATTATGTCCAAATCATGGGATCTGATCTATAGGATCCATTAGCTAATGCTATGACCTAAGATGAAGTGTATCTTTCCGTGCATTTTCTCTCTCTCTCTCTCTCTCTCTCTCTCTCTCTCTCTCTCTCAGTTGAGGCAGTTGCATTTACTGTGAACATGGAAGGATAGGTGAATGGTGGTGTATCTTTTGAACTGAATGGTCGGGGAAAGTTCCTTGCTTTCATGATTTATAATGGAAAAGAGTGGCCAGCAACAAAGAATGTACCAAGTATCTCTCAGCAATTAAATGGAACAGATTATTGTGTCTTTGCAGTAATATTCCATTGAGAAGTGTGGAAAATTACAGCTTCAGCACTAACCAGTGTGAATATTTTCCAAGCACTTGTTGCCTTTGATTTGTACTTTTTTTTTTTTTTTTTAACCATATGATTAGTGATGTAGCTAAACTCCAGCCTGACCTCCAGCTCCCATGTGTTCCTTTTCTCAGAACGCAGGTCAGACGTGGCTCTCCAGACATTTCGCCCCAGCAGACTGGAACATCTAGGACTGTCAAACGTTACCCTTCGTCCTCTGGACCCATCACCTCCAACGCTCTGCCCAGCGGCAATGGAAATGGACACAGCAGCCGTGGATACTCACACACACAGCACCGATTATCCTCCAGCGGTCAGCTACATGATACCTACAGCAACTCCGTGTCTGCAGCAGGTTACAACCCCAGCTATTCTCTCACATTTGCCATCACTAGGGGTCATATCCATGGAAGTAAACTGTGTTTGGGTACAGCAGATACTCTTGTTAGTTGATAGATGGAGCAGTGATATGTCTCTGGAGAAATGTGCACGTAAACAGGCACATAAACACAGGCATAAACACATAAACAGAGTCATGAAGTCCCCATTTATCGCTCACTCAAGATCGTTTGAACACACTCACAAATACACAGACTTGTGTAGTCTTGCCCTTTTCTTTCATATGGTTCTTACCAAATTTTCTAAACCTGATCTAAACCTAAGCTTAATATGGCTTAATATTTTGCCCTTTAAACAAGTTTCAAAAAATGAAACATAGCTTTGTAAGCAATTCATACAATCAGGACCATCTCTTTTTCTTTTAAATTCCTACAAAATGAGAAATATTTGTCCTCAATATACACAAAATCAAACACACTCTAGACCTGATGTTTGTGCCTTGACGTAACTGCAACATGTGCCCAAAATGCGTCTGAATTGAACGTTCAGTTTACTGAGACTGCAGGACACCAAGCAAACTGTGCGCAGCCCCACTCACTAACTACTCACTCATGAAGCTCAGAGACTAACCCCTCGAATGGCCAGGCCCAAAGTTTTATTGTACACTGCTATAACCTAAGAATAGCTCAACCAGTTACTGAATTATAAGCTTTAGTATGTAATAAATCTGGGATTTTAAGGGGTTAAAAGTGAAATAATGGACCTGCCAGCAAGCTCAAAACAAAAGACAAAATGAAAGTTCAGTGATGAAGCAGGTGATAGCAGGGTTAATAAATCCCCCCCAAAGCATTCTGCAGAAGTGTTATTTTACTCAGGCTAAGAAGAGTTTGTGAAGCAGTAGGATTGTGCGCACTAACTGCTGTGCCTGTCCCTTTGTTAAAGGAAATCTCTTAGCAACATGTCTTTTGAGACCCATAGGCAAATTTGTGTCTGTTTTCAGAAGACAGAGGAACATCTGCACAAAACTGGCCACCCTGAGTTGCTCAATTTTTAGTCAATTAAGTGTAATAGGTAATCAGTCACACCCATGTTATGCACAGCCATCTCTGACTTGCACGTGTAAAGAAGGGGACTTGCATTTTACCATGCATGCAGCTTAAAAACTGTGCACTCAGCCTTGTGCACCAATTCTGTATGTAACACACAGGCTTAATGCAACTGAACTGTCGTAAAAGGCTTTGTACTTGTCTCTGAGTGAAACATTAGTCTGAGGGAAAGAAATGGCATGCCTTCAGGCTGCTTCTTTTTGATTTCTGTCATAGAAGCACCATCCGTTTGATATATTACTTTCAATGCCTTAAGGCCTGGTTCCCTATCCCTGACCAAACTCTGAAGACACGCAAACCTGGAACAGTATAACATGTTTTGAGCCATATCTTTGTACTCTGGCTTCAAAGCCTCCTTTTCACTCAGCTCTCTTCGGCATCAGAGCTGGGAAATTTCTGTAATTTATGTAAAGTGATAATTGCCATTTGAGGCAAAAAAATCCATGCCCACTAATCTTGTTACGAAAAGAAGAAGAAAAGAAAGACTACAAGTGAACAATATCATACAACACCTCAACAATCATCTTACAGGGATGATTTTTTTCTAGACACATTTTCCCCCTGATTTACAGAGCTGCACAACTGCACAAACCTGGAACAATATGACATGTTTTCAGGCATATCTCTGTACTTTAGCTTCACTGCTTCTCCCTCAGACCAGTCTCTTCAACATCAGAGTTGCAAATTTTGTGCATTTTGAATAAATTGATAAGTGGCAATGAAAGAAATAAATCCACACTAATTAAATGTGTTACCAAAGGAAATAAGAAAGACTGCAAATGGAGAATATCTAACAGCACCCCAAAAATCATATTGAAGGGATGATTTTTTTTCCACTTTGGTCCTCACATAACATACATTATATTATTGTACAAGACATCAGGAGTTGAACTAAACAAACCTGGAACAATTTGACATGTTTTAGACCACACCTTTGTACTTTAGCTTGCTTTTCACCGGCTTCAACGTAAAGACATTTAAGTAAAGTGATAAATGACATCCAAAGAAATAAATCAGTGCTAATCAAACTTGTTACCAAAAACTGGAAATATGGCTCTAAAATCTGCATCGGCCACAAAGCGTTCATATTGGTCAGGCCCTAATGTACCTACCAACACTCTAAAAGTCATATTACAGTGATGCTTTTTTGGCTGTTTGATCCTCATAAACATGAGTGCTCTGTTTTGGTTTTTTCCCTCATTTACAAGGCAACGGGAGTTGAACCTGTTCCCACCATTACACACAGCTTCCCTTCCAACCGCAAACAGATACACAAGCACACACACACACACTCAAGCGCACACATTCAAGCTCTCAAACACACCCAACTCACCACACACACACATACAAACGCCTTATCCTCATGATAAAGTCTCCTGGAGCTGGGCCCAAGCTTTTAACTGGCCTCTCTCCTCCTCTGGAGAGTTTTCGCAGTGACACATCCTTCCACCAGCTGCACCGTGCCACTATCCAGGCGCTGGTCGACACACACACATTTACACGCATACGCAAGTCCACTGTTATAAACCTCCGTTCTCTCAGTGCCCGGACGAAGGGAGTGTGTTAGTGGTGAAGATGCAGCAGCTGTACTTCTGTCTCCTTTGCGTTCAGCTTTTCCTCTCTCACTGTCGCTCTGATCCGCTGTATCCAGGAGCCAACCTGACAGCCGGCGTGGACCGCATCAAGATCGTCTTCACCCCCATGTTGTGTCGGAGGACCTGTAATGGGGGGCGCTGCTACAACAGCTGCGAACGTGGAGATAAAACTACTATATACAGCGAGAGCCAAGGCCCAGACCCCAAAAGCCAGGGCTTCAGACTCTGTAAGTGCTTTCTCTCTCTGTCTCTCTCTCTTCTCTGTCTGTCTCAGTGCAATTCAACTTAGCTGTAGTGGTGTGACAGCATCAAGTACAATGATTCCAAAACATTGTGAAGTTAAAAGGTTTGCTGAACACACTGAGTAGATGTAACAGAAATGATAATAGTAATAGTCATGATAATAACAATGGTACCACAAACAGTAATTACAATAATAAGCAAGCAAATGAGAAATATATTATTTTACACATAGAGGAGGTCCGATGACTATTGCAATTGGGGATTGTTGGAGGATATGTTTTTGTCTGTCTCTTTCTCTCTCTTTCTCAATTCAATTCAAACTTTCAATTCTTTACTGGCATGACTGTATTGAGTATGATGTTGCCAAAGCATGGTGAAGTATAAAGGGCCCATATCATGGAAGACAATATAATTTTCTTCACTTTTTTAAAATAATTGAGTGTGATGTAGTGCATAAAACTTAACCCCTCAAAATCACATCCTAAATTACATCCTAAGGCTTGTTATTCAGTAACTACACAGACTACAATGCAAACCAGCTGAGCTGTTCTTAGGTTATAGAGGAGTGTTGTAAAACTTTGGGCCCTGCCGATGGGCCCTGGCTATTTAAGGGGTTAAAGTATCAAAATGTACAGTTTACTCCCCAGTCCACACAGTGCATATATGGGAACTAAGCTGCAAAAAACAGCTCTTTTTAAATTCATTGTTTTTGTGATGTCACAAAAAAACAATTGTTTACTTAAATCCACCTATTCAGCCTACAGCAGTTTAGCCACACTCATTCAGACTGAAATTATTAGGAATATTTCTGCTGCTTTTTGAATGAGGCATAATACAGGGCAGCCAATCAGAACAGAGATTATTCACAAATATACTTCTTTAAAATACAGTATAAGAAAAGTACAAATCTAATTCTAAAGTATAAATAGAGGTTGGAAAATAGTCGTGTAAAAATAAATTAAGACATTTTAAGTGGACTTTCGTGGAAGAAATAAATTGCAAAAAAATGTAGGACATTGGCCCTTTAAAGCCCAGAAAAATGTGGGATATGGGCCCTTTAAAGCCCAGTACAACATACTCAGTAGAGGTAAAAGTAGTCATGGAGTTAATAACAGCAATAACAGCAACCGTATAAATAAACACTGATAACAACACAGTGTTATTTTATCAATAATAATAATAGCAATAATAAGCAAACAAACCAGAGATGTTTGAACTTCTTACAGGGGGGTCTGAGAAGAATCATCGGGTGGGAAGAGGGAATTTGTCCCTCATTATCTCACTGTGTCTGTGTTTCTGAGTCAGTGTTTCTGGATGGAGTCTTATGTAATTCAGCACAGTTTTGTTTTGTTTTCCTGAAGCGTTCCTTCTCTCTGTTGAGATGCACTCAAGGAAACATTGAAATGCTGACATTTAGAGAAGTGGACAAATCTCTCCATTCCATATTAAGAAGTAAAGGAATGCCAAGGAGAAAAGCGGCCCTGAGCTGATTCTATGTTCAGTTAAACACAGAGCTTATTTGCTTTTCCTGAAAAATTCTTTCTGTCTTTTGAGATGCACTGAAACGAAACATTGAAATCCAGAGAAGTGGAGATTTCTCTCAGTTCAGCATTTAAAAGAGATCAGGATGAAACGAAAGGTAGTAAAAGACCTCTGTGGCTGTAAATAGAGAATGTACTGGTGGTGGGATATGGTTAAGCCACACATGTGGGTGTGCTCGTCCCACGCTCCCTCTGCTCTGCCCCTGTGTGTGTGGTTTACACCTCACTTTGAACCTGACCGTTAACCATTTAAAGTGCTCCCCAGGAGAGAAAGAGTGGGGGACAGAGAGAGAAAAGGAGCGAGGTTTTACACGGATTACATTAAAGCCACTATTATCCACATGGTTTATCCCAAAGCTAGCTTGGAGGGCCTGAGGAGAGGGGAACAATGCTGGGGGATGGGGGGCTGCCACACAGGGACAGCATACACTACCCCAGTGGACCTGTGTGTGGTTAATGAAGCATATTTTAGACACAAGAGATCAATTAACACCAGTGGAAAGCTTGGTGCCATGCCAAATCTGTCCAGTAGTGAAGGAGCGCTTCTGTTTGAACTTAAGCTCTTGCCCATGTTTCAGTATCTGTGTACAGATCTGGGGCTGAAATTATTACATATTTGTTTCATGCCATTTTAAAGCACATATTATGTTTACAGCTGTACAGCTTACGTATCATTGAAAAGTTTTGCCTTAACGGGGCCATATTCTACATTTTTCTTCATTTTTATTTATTTATTTATTCATGTATTTATAGCTTTATGTCCCACAAGCAGTTGTAATTCATATTCACCTGACCAATTTCCATCCTCACTTTATCCCTTAGAATGAAATAAACTTTACTGTTCCTTTAAGAGTGATTATATGTAAATGATCTCTGTTCTGATTGGCTGCACTATGTTGCGCCTCATTCAAAAAATCGTCCAGGTTGAAACATTCCTTTTAACTTCATCATGAATGGGCGGAGCTAAACTGCTGCAGCCTCA
>JAILXH010140851.1:25856-35979 GCA_023558415.1 Piaractus mesopotamicus
GGATCTTTTTCCAAACCTTTTTCATCAGCCAGAAAGTGCCTGAGCAAATTATTACTGTATTAAAATAAAGTTCATCGCCATGCTTTGGAGATCTAAAAAAGGTCTCTTTTGTGTTCCTACAGGACATCACAACATTAACTGGTGTTCCTGAGGAGCACATCAAGACTCGTAAAGTGCGCATTTTCGTGCCCACCCGTACGGCCATGCAGTCAGGCGTCCAGAACACCAAGAAGTGGAAGATGGATTTTGACACACGGGAGCGCTGGGAGAACCCTCTGATGGGCTGGGCCTCCACGTAAGTTTGCTAAATGAACTGAATAAATCATTCAAGGATCACCTACGCTGTCTAGGGGTCTAACGACACGCACATTTATTTATACATACATTTATTTATTTATTGGCAGTTTCCAATGTGTTCAAATAAATAAATAAAATAAAAATTAAAAGGTGATAAAAATCTCTGTTGCATGTTACACGTGTGTTGTGGTTTGTAAAAATAAAAGTAAACAAAAAAAAATTACAGACTATAAGGCTACCTCTCAAAAACACTCTTAAACAAACTGACCTTTTGAAGTGTGTGTACGATCAGATCTTGTGTTTGTATAGGCAGTGTAGCTCCTACCCATTGGCTGAAATGAGCAAGAGAGGATTTTCTAATGTGGCTAAATCACTCCCAGCAAACTGTGGAATCCAGCAGTCTTTAGAGCCGAGTAGAGGGTTAAATTTAGAAGCTATAAACATCTATACAGAGTGAGTTATTTGTTTCGCTCATTCGGCAATAGGCAGAGTAGGAAAAGTGCCTGCTAAGTCTTTTCTCCATGAGGCTGAAGTTGGCTTCTTATTCACCAGCTTCTTTTATTTTCGTCCCACCTTATTTGGAAAAAGCAACTTCAGCTCCATTTAAGGTGGGATGGAAAATCTAAAAAGAAGCTTGCAGGTACGAAGCTCTGGTAACTGACGCATTTGGGTGATGTCTTCACAAATGAGTTAGCATAGTTGAGGTATTAGCATGGGTATTTGATCCTTGTGTCGAGCAGTGTCGGCACACTGTTGCCGCATGATCTTCCACTCCGAAGTGTTCCCAAACAGGAGATGAGTGCAAGGATGATTTTGCTTGTTTCAGTTCAAGCTTGCTTCATGTGGTCAGCATTTCAAACAGCTTGGCTAGTCAGCTATCCAAGGTAGGCTGTTTTTTCCAGTTTTGAGAGCTGATAAACCACATTCGTGGTATCACTTTTAGTAAGATCATGGATTGTGTTTAAATAGAACTATAGAAACCATTGCTTGTTTTAGGTAGTTTATAGTGGTTTTTATTGTTTGATTCACAGTGTCTTATCTCTGTCCCCATATAAAAAAAGAATATATTAACTTATGTATCGTGACACCTTTATTACTGTAATATCAAAATATTTTTATACCATTTTTTATACCATTAAACTTCAGCTGTCCATTACATTACACTTTTCATGACCATTGGAATTACTTGTTGGTCTTAAAATCTTGATATGTTAAAGTAAATTAAAATGTAATTTTTCCCTCCAAATCTGTAAAAAAAAAAAAAAAAAAAAAGTAAAGCAAAGCTACATTATGATATCTATTAAAACTAATAAGAAATTGATGACAAAAAATGGAAAGCTGCTGTGAGAGGCAGTTTACTGATGTTAAATCAAACTCATGCTTCGAAGTGCAGTCAGAACAGGAAAAGACATAAAAGAAAAGAAAACTCCTTTTGACAGCAGCTTTGCCCTTTTTGTATTTTTATGGCATTGGTGTCCAGTAATTTGGTGTGTGGGTTCCTTTGGCTGTAGATTGTTCTCCACATCATTTCAGCCCCCTGACAGTTTCAGCACATTATGTTTCGTCCTTTTTATCCTTACCTTATCTTGATGTATATCTTCTACAGAGCCGACCCACTGTCCAACATGGTCCTTACCTTCAGCACCAAGGAGGACGCCATTGCGTTTGCTGAGAAGAATGGTAAGCTGTTTAAACATCAGTCTTTTCTAAATCATGCCAATGTTTCCTTGTACCGCTGCACTGTCAGATTCCAGTTGGAAAAAACGTTTCCCAAGGGAGAGATCACTGAAGGAATAGACGTGTTGTTTGTTACTTAAAGACGTGCTTTTGTTTTCACCCCGATTGTTCGTGTCTTGTGTTTACTTTTCACATCAACACCAATTGGCCGCTCCCAAATTGATTCCCTGGAATATACTTGGCCACTCGTTCATCGTCTTGTTTGTTTTTGCAGGTTGGAGTTACGATATAACAGAGAAAAGGACGCCGAAGCCGAGATTTAAGTCATATGGAGCAAACTTTTCCTGGGACAAAAGAACTAGAAGATCTGCCAAGTAGGCGATCAGTCACTGATAACTGTTGCTGTTATTTGTAACAGTCTTGTAAAAGTTCATATTCTGTATCTATATCTAATAAAGCCTCCTAGAGTCAATCCTTACACATGTGCCCTTTTGTTTTTTCCTATTAAAAGTATATAAAAAAAGTTGTCAGTAATGCTACTGTTGCAACCAGTTCATGAAAATAGGCACCATTTAGCATTAGGATAGTAGTCAGGGTGAACTATTTAATGGTGTACTTCTAGTGACTACATGTACTTAATTAAGTATGTCTTAAAGGGAAGTGTTAATAATAATAGTTATGGACAAAGGCTGTATTTGATCTTACTGCTGAAGTTTCAGATCTGCTTGTTCTTCAGAAAATGTGCAGTAACATGATATTTTCATTTTCTTGGAAAGTGATTATTTTTGCCAGATATGGTTTTGTTTTTCTGCTACTTCAAGAGCGCTTAAAGCTTCTGAAATAGGAGAACATTGTAAGTGTCCAGCTTTGAAAGACTGAGAGCAGGTAGGTATGTTTTATCTCATGGTACTCTAGGGTACATGAGATGAGGAAACCACCTGTTGGAAAAAGCATTGTCTTCTCATATTTACATAACTGCTGTAACATATTGCACAAATCTGCAATTCGTGTGCTTTTTTTTAACACTAAATTGCACTCGGGTGCCTTTTTTATTACCAGAAGCTTTTTAAACTTTGATTCACAGATGCAAGCAGAATCCGTGCCATAGAGGAGTTAAAAACAAATGCCCTAATTTTTCCTGTGAAATTTGACTTGTTTCAGTGACAATACTCTCTCCAGGCCCATTGAGTCTGTAAGTTTATAAAATTTCTGTAAAGTCCTCAGATACTTTTAGAATGATTTTTCTCTGGGCTAACTTGGAAAACAGTGATAAAGCTAGTTTACATAATGCTCATAATGCTGGATGAAAGATTTGACTAGATGATCTACCATAAGATCACTGCTGGAGTGGCACTGAATGTACTGCACTGTACATTTAGCAAGACATTAAAAGCTTTAAGAAAATGAATAAAAGTTTGGACAGAATTCAGGATCGCTTTATGCCTCTGTTATTTGTTAGCTACATTAGCTTTGTAGCTCTAGTCCAAAACTATAGAAAAAACGTGACACCAAATGTGTTATCCGATCAATTACATTTGATTTGATTGTTCAGTGGATTACCACTTCAAAGCCAGCATCCTCTTTGGATAATGTTGGAAAGCCAATAGCATCTAAAATGAAGAGCCCAAGTCATAAAACAAGACAGAATGACAATAGATTTATTATTATTTTTTATTATTTGTTTCACTCTTCATATCTGTACAAATACCATCAAACTTTGTATATACATATGACATTTACATTAAAAAAATACAAAACTATATATTTTTAACTGAATCTTGTATTCATTTTGTGATGTCTGAAAATAAAAATGCATTTGAAAACAATGCGAGCAAAGAAAAGTGATAACGTTTGCTATACTGATACTCGATCCTGTATCACGTGAGCTTGGAGAAAGCAGTATGGAGCAGAATGTTGGCAAAAACAATAGCACATGTTAATGGCACATTTTTGACAATCAAGTATCACCCAAAGTTGATTTCCGCTCTATAGCTGAATGCGTGAAACTGCTAATGAACAACGGCAAACTGAACATCTCACGAAAACAAATACAAAAAAGTTCCTGTCTTGAGAAATGGCTCATGTTCAAATATTACCGTGCTGCGTTGTACAGCAAAACGCTGAAGAACCATTGAGAAAATCCCTTTGGTCAGTTATAGTGAAGAGTAAACAAAACCAGAAACAGGTTATGTACATTAAAGAGTGACATATTTTTCCCCCAATAAATAAACACACAGGCAAACATGCAGTTAAGTGTGAAATAAACATCTGTGATATAGAATGGACAGTGACAAGCAGATTTTTACAGCTCAGGGAATGCAATTTACAGCTTGCAGAAGACTTACACTTTACACGGTAGCTTTTTTTTTTTATCAACCTCACAATAAATAACACTGCTTCTCTTTGGACAAATATACTTCTTCATAATAAAAAAAAAAAACAACGAAACAAGTGAACACAAAATAACATGATAGAGATAGTAAGTCAGACATTGTAAATGTATAAATTATAAAACAAAAAAAAAAACACTGTATAAATAAACATCTATCAGACTGAACTATATGTATACTTCCTTTTTTTTCTTTGAAAAATAAATTAGCATACACATTTGTACAGTGTGGACATGTTTCCTTTCCCACAGGACTGTTTCCACTGATTTGATGGCAGTTTATCCGTCCAGTATTGGCGATAAATGGATATAAGCCATGTAGTCCTGGTCATCATCATCATCGTCGTCCTCCTCCTGGTCTTCCGTAATGGCTATATGGGAGAATACATGGTAGCTGTTGTATGAATAAAGACCACAACAGCGCAGAATCTAAGTGAATGTCTTTTTTTTTTTTCCCTCAGCCTTCTGTGAATGCCACAATCTAGCTTTGTCTTTTAGGCAGATTTGGCAGCGGCAATGCACTCTGCCCCTCCCGCCCCCCTCACCAACCCAGCCCACCCCAATTACGCAACAAGCTTTACATAATGAAGAAAGTCAGTACTGTGACAATAGAGGGTGATCGGAGAGTTCAATGGCTCAGGTCTAATTTCGCAGATTCCTGAAAAAGGAAAAAAAAAGTGCTCGTGTGTTATAGGATTGGCTCTTTTTTTTCTGGTTTCCATCTAAAACTCTGAACAACAGTTGCTCCTGCTTGACTAGGATGGCATCCTGTGCCCTAAGATGACTTTAGCAAACTGGTCATAGTAGTGGCACAGCTTTGAGGTATATTCTTCTACAGAAACGTTTACATTGGGAACTAATAAAAGAAAAGAAAATGAGCAAAAAAAATACACAGACAGAGCAACAGAATGAAATAGGCAGTCCCTCATAATCCATATGAACACTTAGAAGAAAACACATTCACAGCAAACCTGCGAAACACAAATTCTTATCCTTGTTAGACTTTTACTAGCCTAGTAGAAATGAGAATAGCATTGCTCTACAAACTACAAAGTCCTTCTGCTTGTCCTGCAAACTGTAAAATGCTCAATTAATTCCATGAGGTGATCATAAAGTTGGTCTCTTGGAATTGCTGTTGTACATTATTATTAGAGGTCTAAGCACCTAGGGAATATTTCACAAAGTGGGATTTCTGAGTTAGCCAGATAAATTAAGCCCTAAATTGAGATTCATCCAACAGGAATGTCCCTCAGCTCTTTTCCTATTAGAAAGGCTCGACTTTAGGCTTAGTTTATCTGGCGAAACTGTAAATACCCCCCCTTAGTTCTGGACTGGAAATTTGTTAGCCAGACTCTCTTGCCAGACTCAACGTAAACTGGAATGTTGCTAAACTATTAGTGGACCAGAGAGTATTTGATGACATACGGAGCCATCCTTGTCTAAATAGGTAGTCTATAGCGTAACATAACTTAAATTTAAACACTGGCACCAATGTTACAATCACCTTATGCTTATTCAGAACATGGATGCTGCTGTTTTCCTGACTCTCATACAGATTGGCAGGGCTATTTATGTCATGGAGACGTAGTGCATTTTGAAATGATTGATTACAGCCAGAAGCAAACAAAAAATTAAAACAAACAATACAAAATTAAAAAACAAAATTACATGATTATCATGAAATTAGCAATGTGACCATGGAATTTACAAGCTATAGTGATATGGTATGTTGTAAGTCTCAGGATTAAAAACTACAACAATTTCAAAAAAATCATAATAAAAAAAGGTTAAGGCAGCCTGTTGGGTAACATGACAACTCAGTAGAATGAGGATAAAAATGTTACATGTTCTAGCTGCAAAAGTTAGTCTGCTCATATATTCTTGTTAGTTATATGCAGTAAATTAGTATGTCAAGTGACTCCCAAAAAATGAGCCAAAAAGGTAATACAGATCCTTTTAACTGTGTTTACATGGTGTATATCTGTTCACGAAGCTGATTATTCCTGTCTATGTATTTATTTTTGCAAAACAAAAATTGCAGAATGCAGCATTGAATGAAGTCAGCCCAAGAGGACATGCAAAAAAAAACCAAAACAAAACTTCCCATCTTGAGTCCTTTTCTGTAGCTTAGATCTGACCAATGGGAGGGTTTTTGCAAAGCGTTTGTGAAGAAAGAGCAAGGAGGGAGGGATGCAGGGGTTGTGTATTGGTGGTGGTGAGGCTGGGAGTGTAGCATTGGATTGTCTTTTTTTTTCTTTTTTTTCTTTTTTTTAAATTGGGTTTTACTTACAGTTGCAAGATCCTGAATGCTTAACCTCCAGAAGAACCCCCAAAGAGCATGCGGCCTGCTTCATGGCACACACACTGGGGTACGAGGTGTTGTCGCTGGCGCACACCGCCTCGTCCGAGCGGCTCTCGGGACAGGTCTCTTCGCATAGGGCACAGCGGCCTCGGCCCATCCGCGCGTCCCACAGACACTTCTTCCCCGCGCTGCACTGGATATCATCACATGATTTGGCTTCTGCAAGTAAATGAAAAGCTACCTTGAATTTTTGACACTTTTACATTGTTGTGGTGTTTAAACCCACATTATAGCTCCCCACACAGTTTCATAATAGTGACTGAATAGTAAGTCTTAAGGTTAATAGCTAAATAATAAGCCTAGGATTTGAGGGGTTAACAGCACTTGGGAGGTAGAAGTTGCACAAAAGGGGTTGGAAGGCAAGTTACACTCAGTTTGTAATAAGAGACAGGCCGGTGTTGCCAACATCAGGAAGCAATTAGACACCCACGACTTTGCTTTGCAAATAATAATTGCAAACACGATTGTCATGAGAGTATGAAAGGTCAGAATTTGTTTGGAATGTTGGCATGGTTGCATATGCACATAAACTGCAAGTTGGAAAATAAGTCACTGAAGCCCCCCCCCCACCACCACTTTGAAAGTCTGCATACAATAAGCTTCCTGAACTTCATCTACCCTCTAAACTTCATGCTCAACTGGGATCAACAAATGCAACATTGTTTTTCCCATTCGCCACTCACTGATGCATTTTCCCTCATAGGCCACTCCGATGGATCTGCCCAGTAAGCACGTGGCTCTTCTTAGATGGCAGGCGCTGGCGTAGACGATGCCGTCATTGCCACAGAGGTACTGGTCGGGTGACGTGACCTCGGGGCACACGCGGTTGCACGTCACACAGTAGGCGTTGTTGGTCTGGTCCACTACGCACGTCGAGCTGCCCGGGCAAAGCACGTCACGGCATGTCTCTGCAAAAACCAAAGGCAAACACTTAGGGCTACTGTTTCACTATCATTTTTCCCCCTGCATGTTGTTTGCCAATTGCCAGTTGCTTGTTACACTACTGACTGCCTTGACAGTAGTGTTCCCCAAGCACAATCTCTCAGATTTCAGCATTACTCGGAATTAAAGACCTGTTAGTCAATTATTTTGTCTTAACTTGGAGTTTCACCAAATTTGGTTTGGTTGAGACTTGGACAGCATTTATACCTTAGTTTCTAGTATGTATGTACTTTTAACTCTGCTAACTGTAGAAGACTAAAAAGAACATACGTGAAATCTTGAACTGCATTTTTAACTCCTTTAACTGCAAGTGTATTATTCAAGTAATAATCTTAAGACATATCAGTGATTACATTCACTACTGTATGTTTTTCAGGCTAATATGTGAGTAGCTACATAGTTGATTGTGAGGAACTGAAATGGACCCACTGGAGTTATTTAAAACATAACTTATGAGTACTTACTTTTGCATTTGCCATGGTATTGCACCTCTAGATCAGGGTGCCCTTTGCACTTGGACTTCAGCAGCGCGCATTCGTCCCGGTAGGTTTTTCCGTCTGACCCACACACGGGCCCCTTCCAGGTGATGTTGGAGCAGTCGGGGGCGCAGACACAACGCGGCTTGCTCCTCCTGTTCATCTTGCACTTCTTTCCGGGGCCACAGTCCACATTATCACATGTCTCTAAAAATCGACCACAGGCCAAGGGGCAAAAGGATGTTAGGCAACTTGGTAGCAGAATGGTGATTTGGTTTGGCAATTTGTGGTTAAATCCTAATTAAGCATATTAACCCATACATATCTGTTCCACAGTGTCACTGTTCTTAGTTGAGCCCACATTTATCAAACTATCATTGTATGCGAATGAAAAATGTGTTATCGCTGTTGGAACAAAACCTTGTATCTCCCTTTTTTTCCACCTTCATTTTTTGGCCTAATGTGAAAATACCTACTGCTCTTCACCTTGTGAACATTTAATGACAAATAAACCAATAGAAATGGTCCCAAATTACATGGAATAAAATCTATTTACCTTAACTTACATTAAAAGTGAAGAATGTAGCCCTTTTCTGCAGCTTAGATTTGACAAATGGCAGGGTTTCTGCAAAGCGTTTGTGAAGAAAGAGTGAGGAGGAAGGGGTGCAGGGGTTGTATATTGGTGGTGATGAGGCTGGGAGTGTAGCATTGGATTGTCTTATTTTTTATTTATTTTGTGTTACTTACTTACTTGCTTTGAAAATACCAGCTGCTTTTTACATTACGTGAAGATTTGATGCCAAATGCACCAAAATGGTCCAAAATTACATTAACGTACACTGAAAGTTAAGAATATTTTATTCCTCTCGTGTAAAGTTAGCATTTTGGATCCAACAGCAACGTTATGCTATTGACATCACTGAATGGCATTCAATATGCCAATATTATTATTTCAAGACACTTGATAAATATGGGCCAACTTGTGTGCAATGACTTCAATCCATATCCTACAATACATTCCAATTGTTTTTTTTTTTTTTTTTTGTCAATAAATTCCAAATTGCTATTAATTAACACAAAAACCACACTTGCCCCCCAACAGCCAGACAATGCTACATCTACCTTTACAAGGTATGCAGTTTGGAGCTCCCCCGTTGAAGATGGTCCACCTGAACAGGGTGCTGTTGGGCACATCTTCCTCAGTCCAAAATGTCCCGAGCCTTCCACTCCTACAGCATTCTTCCCTGCTCATGCCGGGCATGTAGAGGACCTGGCATCTCCCGTTCTTCCCTTGCTGGAGCCAGCAGTTGCCAGCTGGGAAACCAAAAAGAGAGGGAAAAAAAGAGGGGGGGGGGGGGAGGAAAAAAAGAAAAACAGAAAGCCAGTCGCATTAAAGTCTGAAGCCAATGACCCAGACACAACACGTGCAGGCTGTATTAGCTGGAAGCTGCCCCGCTCCCCCCTCCCCCTCTCTATTTTGTCTGATTTCTCAGTAATGCGACTGTTTTACACTTGCATGCCTGAACCCAGACAAACTCAACGGGGCTGCCCCTTTCGGTCTCTGGGACTTTTCCCGTCGCCCGTGTTCGTTTTTTCCTTTTTTCCCCCTCTTTTCTATCGACCGAGCGATTTTTTTTGGACGGAGCCAGTGCCAGACTGACAGCCTCGTACCTATTTAAACAATGTGCAGTCTAGACTCCACTTCCTCAGGCTCCCACTTGGACCAGACTGCTCAGGCTAGACCATTAGCGCTGCACCACGCTTTTTCGTTTTTTGGGGCCAAAATCAATAAAAAAATATACCGTTATTGCCGCTTTTAATGTAGCTCAGAATAATCAGCCCTCTTGTCTGTGTGGTCGAGCCAAAAGGAGAATTTCTACTCACTGTCATATTCCTTTATTTATTAAATTAGAGGGAGACACCACGCGCCAGACGATCCTATTAAAGCGGTCAACAAACTTTTTTTTTTTTTTTTTTTTT
>JAILXH010140873.1:0-15678 GCA_023558415.1 Piaractus mesopotamicus
TATATATATATATATATATATATATATATATATATATATATATTTATATATTTATATACAGTAGCAAAATTTGTACACCTCCAGTCAAATTCTATGTTTTGAGCTTAACATGTTAGGAAAAAAATAATTGTGCAATAAAATGTTCAGAAGTGGGTTCACTGTAGAGGATGTGTTAACTTATTTTCATCGGGGTGCCCAAACATTTGTATACGTATACTGTATGTTGCTGCTGTCGTTACAAAACCAAGTGATTTCGGGCCGTTTCTTTTTGGTCCATTCATTGTGAAATTTACACACAATGTAAAGGGCAACAGGCACTTTCAAACTATGTCAAAAACTGAAAAACGACAAAAATGGAGATGCAAGGTTTTGTTCCGACAGCAGCGATACGTTTGTCTTGCTGAGAGCTTAATCTTAGCAGAGAGCAGCTTTGTTTCTTCATCTATAATACTATATAAAGAGGATATGCCTGGAAACCCATCACATCAACCTTCACCCAGCCTGGAGGAACACTATATGATGTTAAAAAAAAGCAAGACGTCCACACCCATGATTAATGCTCCCGAAATAGTTTAATGCAACGTTTCGGAAGCACCAGGCGTTTACTAATTAAGCGTATGAGTGTCTTATTTTTCTTCTTGTAACATTATTTTTACGCTGCACCTTGCAATGTGCGCACATAGCCACTCTTTAACACTATCTGATGTTACCTTGAGGTAGCTGCCATGCTCGTCATCATAGCCTGAATTCTGCGGAGATCCCTGGCAGCCCTCGATCTTCTTGGTGTCTAAGCCCAGATACCAGATCTCAGAGTAGTCCATAATCTCCTCCTGCTCGTACTCCGTGAGCTGGCTCTGAAAGTGCTTGAGTGCAGCTGTTGGCAAGAGAGGAGAAGAGCAGATGGAAATTCAGGACCCTCAGCTTCTCCACAAGACATGTCAGCATTCCCAGAGACAAATTTCTAGTGTTTTATTTACTAATGTTCTGTATTTATTATATGTTTTACTTACATATTTCATTCCTTGAAGCAGTGCACTATTTAATTGTTCATTCGGGGCATGTCTTTAAGCCACAAACAAATTTAAAGGCCAGAATACAAGTGCATGCAGTGCTGCTCAGCCAATTTGCGTAATGTTTGAGCAGAGCAAGCACGGTTTCGAGCCTCATCATTTCATATGTATATATTGTCACTTTATAACACATTATAACATGTTATGTTTGACCTTAATTAACCAAAAAATTCAAATCAAAAAAGCATGTAAATTGGTGAGATGTCTCTTTGTATGACTTGGTGCTTAAAATTTCTGCAGCCCCAACTTAAAACACTTCCTGCGTCCTCTTCAGCGGCAATGGACTCCCTGAGAATTATGATAAGCCATAACGAGGATTTACATCAAATCAAGGTCATGTAAATAAGCCAGTGAAGAAAGATCAGCTTCAAATCCTCAAGAATTATTGTTGGTTCGCTATGTTATTTAAATATAATTACATAATTGTATAATTACATAATTCTGCAATCAATTAAACAGTTATGCAAGAAATTAGCTTTTACATTCTGTACTGATAGCTTTGAGGTGGCACCTCTTGCTTTTTTTCTGTTTGTTTGATGTCTTAAAATGACAAAAATGACAAACTTGGCAAAAAAGTAACTGTAAACTGTTTACCTCTTTGCAAAAGGAGAGTACACACAAGAATAACATTACGTCAAATTCAAATCACAATAAAACGTCTTTACTTCTACTAAACACAAACGTAGTATGAATTGAAAGTTTCGAAACTGCACTTTCAACAGAATTTGTCCACTGTTTCAATGAGCTACAATAAGAGAAATAATTCATATAAAATAATGCCAGGCTTTTGTTAAGGCCAGCGATAACTGCAGCTACAAATAATTAAACTGCATTTGATTTTTCCTACATCTACCAGTGCACTGCTGACCTGTTGGTGACATGGGCAGCCTCTGTCCCTCATATGTCCTGATCTTCTCAAATTTGTTGATGATACTTCTGGTCAAAGACTCTGAGATGTTGTCCACTGAGGACCCGAAGCGTGCAGGGAACTGAGGCCTCGGCCTCTCCCTCTCCTCCTGCAGGACAGTAAAGGTCAGCTCTCACCGAAGGAACAAATTGAAAATGCCAACTGCCTTTTATATTGCATTGTGTGAATAAGTCATGATGAACGGAACAAAGAAATTGACCAAATTTGCTCTGAATAAAGTCATTAAACATTAACACCATTTCTGAGAAGGGGGTTTTATGACTGAGACAAAATATTAATTTCCATCCAGAGCTCGTCTTTTTAAGACAACTTTAATGTTAACTTTGATTGGTGTCAGAGCACAAATGCCATCACAGACATATTATTGTTACTGTTTGGCTTTTGGACTGGCCAAAACTATTGTTGGTCACACTTCGCATAAACATCAGTTTAAGGACCGTTTGTTCACCTGACTTTGTTGGACATTCTGCACCAGCTGTTTGACAATGTTGGGTAAGATGCCGTCTGATTGGTGGAGAAGTTTGCCGTTGGTCACCACCACCTGTTTGACTGGCGGGTCAAGTTGGGGTAAGGTGCCAGTCCCTGTGCTGCACTTCTACAGAATAACAAAATACACGGATATATTCAAATTTCAAAGAATATCAACAATAGAGTAGCATGACCACATTTTGTACTTTTCAGATTTGGGGTCCTGGATTATTTGAGAAGATATATTCAAGAGGCAAACTAACTTTTCTTCTGAAAGTGAGTCATTTGAGTGTCACTTATGAATCACTGGCTGTGCTGGAATAGTTTTGAATGCATCAAAATGGATTTGACTTAAAGGGGAATTCCAGAAAATTTGTCAACGTTTATGCATAGTTAACTAGTTTTGATGTGAACAAAGTCATTCAGCGTGGTTTGGTGTGAAATGCTCTGTTTTAGAGAAACTTATTGAGTCAGAACTGTCACTGTGGTGGTGGTGGGAACCAGACGTCTGAAGAGTCTAATGCCTCTAAAAGCTACATTATGGAAAGTTATTACATAAAATGGTTAGGAATATGCTGCATAATACCTAAGATATTGCTTTCCAACAATTTTGAGATGGTTTTGGCCTTATTTAAATTGACAAAATATATTAAAATATGATAATAGAGGAGGGGTAGCCATAGGGTGTTGTAAGGCAAAAAAAGTCCCAAAAGAAAGCTTATTTTTTCAGATTTACCACTAATATTTCACTATTATCATTACCTATACAAACTCAAAAGACATTTCTAGGTTCCCCGGTGGTTTTGAATAGTAAATAAAATGGCTATATTTGCGTTGTAGACATCACAACCCCTGGTTCCTATCATCACCACTGTAAAGAAGTTGGCAAGTTTGTCTACAATGCACCATTTCATTACTGAACCACTCTGAATGACTTTGTTTACATCTCAATGACTACATTATGTGGAAATTTAGAAAAATCTGAATAAATATCTGTATGTAACTCCCCTTTAAAGTTTGTCACTTTGACACCACTTCTGATAAACATGCACCCTTCCACCTGCTAAGCTGAGTGGCCCTAGTGACCTGCCCCCTGGGCAGAGGATGGAATTTCAAGGCAGGGAGAGAGAGAGGGGAACAAAAAGTGGTCTGACAGGGACTGCCATTTTCCACACCATCAGAGAGTGGAATAATAACTTCGGCCTCCTCTCCACGCTGACCTGCTTTCCAGGGCTGTTATGTTTGGAGGTGTATATTGCCAGGCTTATAAGGCAATACTGTCTGCATACAGTAGGTGTAGGTGTACATTCTATAGGCCTTCTTAGCTCTCTTTTTGTCCTTCCAGACAAAAGACTGACCCAAGCCTTGACCTAAACTGTAGCGTTGGTGGTAATCGATTGAAAACACATATTTAGCTCAGGGCTAAGGTCAGCTTTTGCAAGGGAAACTGACCTTGCATCTGAAATGTGCACATTGCAGCTTTTGGACTAAATTTCTAATTTTGCTGGCAAGACTTCTGACTCCTAAAAAACAAATGCAGGGCAAAATATTAGGGAGGAGGCTTGTTTTCGCCCTGCAAGTTTTTTGTCCCCCTGACTTGAAGATTCAAACTCGGACCTCTGCAACTTTCTGGGCCGAAAAAGGAGCAACCTCATCTATAGATAGACGTGATATTTAATCTCATGTGTTCCAGGGCTGCTGCAGTATCTGCCAACTTGATTATGATGCATAGAGACAGAAGCTAAATTTAGTGCAGAGGCACCTGCAGAACCACACGAGCACACGAATACAGTAGCCAGGCTGTAAACAAGAGGCGTTTGAGCTGTTCAGGTACCGCAGCTGTGAGTTTAAACCACAATCAGGTCAATGGATTCTGACATTAAGAGGCTCTGCGTAACCACCACGTCTCAGAGTGCTTCAGATGGCCGACGCTTCATTACAGGCTGTCCACAAGGAGCGTATTAAGTTAGTAGTTAAAGGCCATTTTAAAGGAGACACAACCACGTCATGGACGACCACACCATACATATTTAAAAGTAACCTTGGTAACGCTGTAGAGGTTTGTTTATAGATCGTATAGGATTGGCTGGACCTTCTAGATTGTATATGAGTGGCTTGCATAGGTTTAGGAGTAGAAACTAACCTGCATAAAGATGCCCTGTCACTCACTGTCATATACAGATACCTGCAATACATTAAAGGGGAATTCCACCAATTTTTCACAAAATGTTAATACATGAAATGATAAAGGGTTGCCTGATGCCTGAGACATTGTTCAACAATAGTTTTGAGAGAATGTTTCAGCCTAAAACACTTCTTTATGGGGCTGAATGATACATGCAGGGTGTTATATGGCAAAATAGAACCCAAAGAAAACATATTCTTCAGATTTACCATTATTTTACATATCATCAACAGCTCAGAAGACAGACACCACAACCCCTGGTAGACATCACCACCCCTGTTTCTGTAGAATGAACTATTCACATCAAACCAGTCTGAAGGACTGTTTACATCTGAACATTCTGAATTATGCAGAAATTTTGAAAAGTCAATGGAATTCACCTTTAATGCTTAGAAGTCTTAGGAAATAAGAACTAAGGAACTGAGGATAGTTAATAGGAACTAAGACAGTTAATTATTAACCCCTTAACAATCCAGGTTTATTTCATACAAATGCTTATTATCCAGTAATTACAGGGATTTCACTTCAAACTAATGGAATTATTCTTAGGTTACAGAAGTGTGTAAAAACAATTTGGGGCAAAGTGGCTTAGTGGCTTAATTTGGGGCTAAGTGTTAAATGGCTATTTGATACATTCTGTAGCAACAGGTCTGACCAGCGGTGGGCGATATAGCGAAAATATAACCTCACAATACTTAAAGATGTGGTTATGATACATGAAATGTCACAATATTTATTTTTTCTAAAATGTTCAAACAGGCATAGAAGAGATTTTTTAAAAATCCTATCATTGTTATTCAGTGTTTCACATGCTGCGCTAAATAAATAATAAATAGGACTGATTATACTCTGCAACAAACCATGCAGATGTTCAGTGCTCTAAAAGTACTGACAATATCTACGGGATGCTCAGAAAAGCACACTTGACATATTGTGACATAATTCAACACAATATGATAAATATAGTCATGCTGTCCAACCCTATTTCCAACACTTGTATGTCAAAAATAACAAAAAATGTTAAAAAAGACTTTTAGCAAGAATAACTGCTATTAAATAAGGTATGAACTGAAAGTTTATAATCTGCAATTCTGACAGGATTTCTTCTATTTCCTACTTTCAAATAATTAAGCAAAACGTAAGAAGGGGTTTAAAGGGTTTATACACTTGGGGGCTGGGAGGGTTAACCAGCCCTTGAACTAGGAATATCAGAATCATATCAGTAACAGCAGATATTTGCTTAAAAATGTGTGGACAGATGTTTAGATTACGTATTTGTTGTACTCCAGAAGAGCAGAATGTTTAGGTGACGTAAAATATCTGTATTTTATTCATTTTACCTCATTTGTTACCCTCTACAAATAAATGTTACATTTCTTTGTAATGGCAAGTAAATGTAGTGCCAATTTCCGTTTATCTATCAGCTTTAACAGATATGGAAGGGAAAATGTTTGATATCTGCATCAGCCCACAGTTTGCATATCGGTGCATCCCCACTTGTAGCACTAGGCTTATTAATGTTATTAATCTTAAAATATGATAATAAAGATGAATCAAATGAATAGAAAAGGAAGAGTATTGACTTATTCAGTCATTTCTATAAATTACTTCATACCTACTATAAAACTTGTATGTTATGTCGTTATGAGAGTGAGAGGCTAAAGTGTGAGTCCACAATAGGACTCTTAGGATTCAAACATTTAACAGAATCAATTCAACCTGAAGCAGCTCTTGCAGAGAAGGTATGGCTCTATTTTAGGGTCCTGCATGGTCGTCTGATCGGTGTGAGTCAGTGTAGTGTATTTAAGTAGGCGTACCTGTGTATAGGTGCGGTTGGTTCCTATGCGTGTGCTCTCGGCCTGTGACCTCTGAGGGTGAGGGAAAGCCTCCGGTCTGGCCGCCTGCGGAAGCAAACAGAGAAAACATGTAGTGAATTGGCCAGATGAGTGGGCACACGCACACCTCCCACGGCGTCCGTCAGCTCTTAAAGAAATGCCCACAGCGTGGGACGCTGTCTGAACGCTGAGGGAATCAACCCTCGCCTTGCAATTCACACAGCATTATTCAACACTCTGCATGACTCATCAAGGTCCCTGCGCTTAATTAACCTGCTATATTTACAGAGCTACGCCGCTTCAAAGGACTGTACTGATAAAACAAATACGCACTCTTTCAGGGTGTAATTGCAATGTCCATACATACCTGTGGACAGATAAAAACATTTTAAGGGGTTCAAATGACAGGGTCGAGGGGAGAGTTTGGTTGGCGATGAACTAGCTAGCCTTAGTTTTTACTTTTGCAGTGGTAAAAAGACTTTAAATAAACTGTCTGTTTTATAATATGGAACAAAGTATGTTCGCCCTCAACTTTATTTGACATGAGGGACTCTATGGCAAACTAGTAAAGGCGATAAGAATGGCAGATGGCGGTTTTAGAAAGGGGATCAATTTGGGTTTTTTGACCCGAAGGTAATGGCTTCTCTTTGCATCTTCCATCAAATCGAGCCCTGCCTATCGGTCGAACAATGGTAGTTGCGGACATTGCAAACAACCCTTTAAAAGTGTCTACAAAGGCAATCAACCTTTTAAGGCTGATGCAGTAATGTGGCTATTTCTGTTACTCCACTGTCTGCTCTTCCCCCCTAATAATGCGGTTTCTCACTGCTGTTGTTGCATTGATTTGATATGTAAAGAGAATGATCTGAAAAAGCCGAAAATATGTAGATTTTCATTAATTCTACTTATTTTTATATAAGCAAACACATGAATAGGAATATAAGTCACACATCAGTCACGCTTTTTGATACTATGATAAACCCAGTCAATAATAAGCACTTACTGAGCATGGAGCATAAGCATGGAAACAACATCACAGTGCATCCAACAATAAAGGAAGCCTCATGCATCTTTTATACTGTGATAGAAAACACAGCAGCACACAGAAAGCTCTGATTCTACAAGCTGACACACTTCACTCTGGCCATTGTGGACATGCATGGACTTTAGGCCCTTTTTCAGCAGATTTAATCAAGTTTAAGGGGAATGGATCACTGGTGAGGCGCTCAGTTCGATAGGTTTAAACATGTATAATGGTTTAGGACTGCTTGGAATCATCAGCCCCAGATTAATGTAACCGTTTATACTGTACTACGTTATCTTAGAACTGTGCATTGTAATCCAGCCTCTCATAATTCTTACATAATCCCCTGATCACAATTATTTGAGCTGACTGCAATTATTTTCCACAGTGGTGAGCTTATATAATCATATGTTTACATTGCACCAAACAGAATTGTTGAACTGGGTGCGTTTTTATCCAGTGGGTATTTTGTTAAGACAAATGTGTTTTACAAAACAAAAAACCCAAAATTTCTAATTTCTGCCTGGTACTATAACATCTTCGGATGGCAGCAGTGAGTAATGTTTGCTTATTGAGCAATTGGGAGCTATTAAGTACTGACATCTAGTGTGCAAGACAGCTAATCAGTAAATTAAGCCTCTTTAGGCTTGTACTTCAACAACTGCATACAGTGAACTCAAAGACAAAATTTTAATCGCAGTTATTTAGATGGTGATTGTCAGCTATGGCAGGCCTGACTGCAATTCAACTAAGTCAAGCCAATCTGTTTTCAATTAGCCACTCAAGTCAAGCTGAAGAAATCAGATTTTACAGTGAAGCTGGATGAAAGCCAGTCATACATGTTGTAATGGGACACTTCTATAGAAATCGCCCTGTAGTAGCCCCTTCTTTACTCTCCCACGAGGACCCCATTTGCTGTCAGTAAGCTGAGGGATCATGGGTATCAAAGGGGCCGCCGTTGCCCTGATCGGTCATGGTATCAGACTTTGGCACACGTGGAAGTGAGGAAACAGCTTTGCGTTTGTCTTAATCGTGAGGACAGCGTGTCCATAGTGGTGACAGACAACATATGGGCAGACCAGGAGGCCCAATCCAGCTGGGCACTGCCCGACACAGGCTGCCACAACACTGCATATGCAGCTTTCTGTGCTTTTGTAGACCTGACTAAGCTCATGACAGACGTGATTAACAGCTGATGAGCTGAACTGGGTGTATTAAAGGGACCATTTTCAAACTCATTATTATACCTTAGACTTAAAGTCTGTTTGTGTTACTGTGCCTGATATAGGTTAACTGTTTCTGCTCTGTATTGTGCCTTGTTCACAATGCACTCCAGGCTCAAATTCTCCCTATTACTTCATTCTGAACGGGTGGTGCTAAATTGATGGATATATGTCCATTTATTGCTTTTTGTGACATCGCAGAACTGATTAATTCAAAACAGGCAGTTTTAACAGCTCAACTTCCTTATGTGGACTGTATGGATTGGTGGAGTGAATGTTATGTTTTGACACTTTCACAAAGTTGTAAGGAACATTTGGTTTTCCATGATATAAGCCCTTTAAACACATAACTATGCAGTGTTCTGGCCCTCCTGGACTTTTTGACAGTCTTGCCGTAGAATCTCGCTGTGCAGCGGCAGGGTTTCAAAGGGAGGTCAAGCAGAGTGGACAGACTGAGCAGGAGACACAAAATGCGAGGATCCAATTCATGCACGCCGCTTGACTTAAGTGGTTTGCACCCTTAATCCAAACGCTTATGTACTTGTTCTAAAATACACAATGGTATTTGGCTCAGATAGATATCTGCTCCAAAGAGGGGAGGGAAGGGGGAGAGCTGGTGAGAGACGCTGGTTTACACTCACTTTCATTCACAAAAGAGGTTTTGGAAAGAGGTCAGTAAAGGATATGTGTGAAGCATATGAAAAATCAGAGACTTAAAGGGCCCCCAGCATTGAAGAACTAACTTTTCCTCTTTTTAACGAGTTTTGATGCAGTAGGCACACTTTCAAAGGCAGACCATTTACTCTTCATACATGGACATCAAGCAGCAAAAACAGCCCATTCTGAATTCACTGTTCTTCTGATGTCATAGAAAGCAATTTACATATATGCACCAATTCAACCTACACCACTTTAGTGCCACCCATTCATGCTGAAATTATAAGGTGTGTTTCAAGCTGGACTGCTTTTTGAATGAAGCATGAGACAGGGCAGCCAGTCAGAACAGAGATCATTTACATATTTCATAGGTATTAAGGAGCCTATATCATGGAAAACTGCATTTCTTTTACTTTTTTGAAGTAAAAAATATGAAGTAATACATAAAAATTGTTGAAGTTTCAAAACGTACCATTTACTCCCCAGTCCATACAACCCATATATGGAAATTAATCTGTAAAAACAGCCGTTTTTAATCATTTTTTTCTGTGATGTCATGAAAACCAACTCATTTACATACATCCACCTGTTCAGCCTGCAGCAATTTAAGCCCCACCCATTTACACTGAAGTTATAAGGAGTGTTGGGGCTCTGAGTGGTTTCTGAATGAGGCACAGCACAAAGCTCATTTACAAATAGAAGTTGGAAAGTAGTCTTGTAAACATGAATTATGACCATTTTTGGTACATCAACCACACAAATGTTAAAAAAACAAAATACAAGAAAAATGGGCCCTATGAAAGTACAATAGCAAAGGCAGCTGGTTTCATTCTAAGGGATAAAGAGAGGATAAAAATATGGTTATGCAAAAATGAATTTTCATACACAAACCCACACAAATGCCATAAGTGGACCTTTAAACAACGAAACATAAGAAAAATGAAGCATGTGGGTCCTTTCAACGGCGTCCTCAGATTTTATCCCATCTAATCTTAACGTGGCAAGTGGAAACATATTTTTAATTGATCCACCTTTTAAATTTAACAGTGCAGATGCAGCAAGAACAGAAAAGGCACGTTTAGCAAAGCGAGAGCAGATATTCACAGTCGGGTCAGCTGTGGAATGTGAGCCAGAGACTCAAAACACATTCAAATATTAACACCTGCGCAGGTTTTCTGCACAGTCACTTCAGCTCTGAGCTGAAGCTGCGATGTGGGTCAGTGTGTAAAGAGCAGGTGAGTCTAAGAAGGCCTTACTTAGGCAAGTTAAGTGATTTAAGCCACACAGCTGTACATAATAGATATACTGCAAAATATGTAAACTGAAGAGTTGAGACTTTCACTGTGTGAAAGGAATCTGTTAAATGCTCCACGGATGGACACTTGAGTTCTTTAAATTCATTCTGACCATCATAGCTTTAATTAATGTTACACAATATTAAAGACGCAAAGCAGACAAATAATGTATAAATGGTGTCGGTTTGATTTGGCAGACAATTCAAAGAAGACCAACAGGTCTAGACGTCTTTAACAACTATAAGGAGCATCTTAGAGATCGACTAATATGAGAATTGTGGGCTGATGCTGATATCTGACATTTTAATGTACATACCAGCCAATGCCATTACAGATAAAGATACATAAACATTTATTAAAATGTAGAAATTGGGACTAAATCTACTCAGATTAGTAGCGCAGAGAACAGTAACATCCATATGTAGAGGGTTACGATGCAAATGAATAGAATTCAGATGCAGTAACCCAGCGTTGCCTAGACATCCAGCTCTTCTAGAGTTCAATATGTACATCATCAAATATTGCTTTGAAATACTGGCCAAATCTAAACATCTGTCTGATGTCGATAATTTTTTACAAGCAATTGTCTGCCAGTACCAATGTGATTCTGATATCATTGTGCATCCCTAATCTTTAGAAATGTAAAACCAGTGCATAGATATTAAAAAAAGGCTATGGTGTTAAATTACTGCATTACTGAGGGTCTGGAAACAGTTTAAGGAAACAGCCTTGATTCATTTAAGTTCATATGAAATAACTCTTCTGGTTAAATCCAGTTAGCCTGTAATAAATGCTTCTGGTGTAAATCTCTTAGCTCAATAATTAGATTTTATTATGATGCTTTAGGAAATGATTCAAAGCAGTGTAAAATCACAAATATCACCAGAATTAGATTATTTTGCTACTAACACACAAATTCGACTGGATGAACTATTTACACAGTAGGACAAGGTACACAATAAAAACAATATACATGAACTTTTTTGCTAATTTTTACATTTGGAAATAGCATGAAAATTTTCTTTTGGCCAAAAAAAAAGCATATTCTATATTATTTATTCTATAATTCCAAATTTGAAGCAGTCAAAGTCAGACACATTATTAGATCCCTAATAATACTAAATAAAAAGTAGTGGTAATTTTATATAAGCAGAAATGATTTTGTATAAGATATTTCCATAATCCCTTTGACAACAAAAAGCAAATCAGATCCTACAAGGCTAAGATTTATAGCACTGTAAAACAGCTGAAAGGGTGGTGTGGTCATCTGAGAAAGCCACAGGACACAGGTATGACTAAAAACACACCATATGTCGTTCCCAACACCTCGAGGCCTCAATGCTTATGATACAGTGACTTGAAACTTGCTACTGGGTTACTTGTTGACAGCCATTTCAGTTAGACACTAGCCTGAAGTTTCTGATAGCAACTAAACGATCACATGTCCTTCTGCCAAATATGTTCCTGCCCACTTTGGTGGGCAGTGGAAACAGTTACTTAATCAGGAAGCACCTCAGAGATATCACTGAAACTATGGAAAGAATCGAATACTCTTAAGGAAAAAAATAAAGGGCAGGTTGGTAAAAAATCAAACTACACCACAGGACAAAAACGGGCACTGCAGGACAAAGTGATCAGCGCTGAACACCACAAGACGAACATACTAAATGACAAGCATTCAATACTGCAGGGCAAAATGACAGACGCTGAACACTAATGAACAAAAATATGAATACACACATGATATCACAGGACAAAATGACACAAGCTTAACACCTCAGGACACTAATGAACACCATAGGACAAAAATGACTATCACTGAGCACTACTGAACAAATAATGTTAAATGACAGACGTGCAATTACCACAGGACAAAAATGATAATCACTGAACACTAATGAACAAACAACATTATATCATGGGTGCTTAACACCACAGGACAAAAAGGCAGATTCAGAACACCACAGGACAAAATGACAGATGCTGAACACCACAGGACAAAAAGATCATTTCTATAACACTACTGAACAAAAAAACATTAAATGCCAGATGCTTAACACCTCAGGACAATATGACACATTCTGAACACCACATGACATTGAACACCGCAGGACAAAAATGATAATCATTCAACACTAATGAACAAAAACCACTAAATGCTGTTGAACACAAGAAAAACAAAATGACAGACCCTGAACACAAGACACTCAACACCACAGGACAAAAATGATAATCACTGAATACTACTGAACAAACATATTAAATGACAGACACTCAAAACCACAAGACAAAATGAGAGACTGAAACACCACAGGACAAAAATGATAGTTGCTGAACACTACTGACCGAAAAACACTGAACGATAGATGCTTAACACCAGAGGACAAAATGCCAGATTTGGAACACCACAGGACAAAATGACAGATTTGGAACACCACAGGACGCTGAACACTGTAGGACAACAATGACAGTTGCCGAACACTACTGACCAAAAAACACTGAACGATAGATGCTTAACACCAGAGGACAAAATGCCAGATTTGGAACACCACAGGACGGTGAACACTACTGAACAAAAAACGTTAAATGATAAGATGCTTCACACCACAGGACACTGAACACCGCAGGACAAAAGTGACAGACAGTAACCACAGGACAAACAGTAAATAAATAAAAAAACAGGCATCATGCAAACCAACGGGAGGAACTGAGAGGAGTTTAAAGTACAAAGGAGGACTTATGTTGGCAGAATCCAAGCAATTTGTTCCCTCCAACAGCATCATCAGCAATAAAGAGTCTAAAAGCAGCCACACTGAAATAGCCATCGCGTTATAATGATCTGCTTTCACACAACGTTCCAGTCCACTCGAGTGTCATTCCTACCTGCATCATTCCAACCACAAGCTGGTCTTTTTAGAGATTATTGATCTGCAATGTGTCAAAAACAAAATGACAGACCCTGAACACAAGACACTCAACAGTCTTTGCTACATTACCTTGTTGTTGATTTCAGGAAACATGCCTGATGCTTAAAACACGTGGACGGTTCAGTCAAACGTCGACCACTATAGCGTCCGAGCGGAGAGCTGGACCTCAAGCATCCTCCACACACAGCATCCAAGTGGAAGCGGTGAGTTCCCTCAGAAAAGCGAACCAAAGTGAGGAAAGAAACTGCGCCGAAAGCTCTCAGCAGGAGGAGAACTCGCAAACTGACGAGGCTGCTCTGAAGGCGGACGAAGAGGGTCTGAAAGGCTTTCGTCAGCAAGAGATTAAGAAAAGAGGCAAGCTGTTAGTCTACTAGCTCTGACGCGGATGTCCTGAGGTGCGCCACCTGTTCAGGTTTTCCCAGCTGACGGCCGCTGCCTTCCTCCGCTCTATATAGACAGCCGATGTTTACATCTGCTTACCTCCACTAGCGCTCACTAGTAAGTTTAGGCGAGCCAAGGCGCAGCAGCCTTTAAACGGAGCTCGCTGGAAGTGTTATGGCACATTGTCCCCTGGCTGTACCGAGCACTGAAACACGAGGAGAGCCCTCAGCATGAGAAGTACGCATGCCTGCCTCGGTGTGCCTCGCCACAGTAACAGCACCGCCTCCTCCTCCGCTCCTCAGCTAGCCTAGCGAGCCGCCGGCTTCCTCCTCACTCCAGTTTCCAGCTGTCAGAGAGTGACATGGGCCCACAGCGAGGGCCGTAAATTTCCTCTATCACTACATCGTCACTGAGCGAAACTCAAAACGTTCAGAGATATGCGGTGGTCAGCCAAGAGGTCCAAAACAATGTAGGAGAAAGTGAGACTGTAGGGGAGCTCCAAACATTAGCATAGCGCTTGTGCAGACCAGGTAACACGATACCACATTCATTTTAAGTTACATATATATTTTTAGAATCAATATTTTTTATAGTATAAGTTGAATAAATATTTATATGGAGAAAAATACATGTATTTTATATATTTATGATTCCAAAACTGCACTCCAAACCCTACATTTTTGCCCATTTTCATACATTTTCAGATGCATTTGATAAACACGTTGTGTAAAATTAACTTCACAGTTGAGGGAAAAAACACTTTTAATATTTAATGTGAGTTAATGCGACAGGGCTTTATTTTAAATGGCGTATAATCCTACATTTTTTGTATTTTTTCTCATGCGGCCCTTTTCTAATGTTATGTTTTCCAACCTCTCTGTATCCTACGGAAGTCTGGAGAGGCCATGAGGTAGTTATAATTTTCTGGATTGTTATCTTGAGATCATCACTTAATTATCTTGTGATCTCAAGATAACAAAGTTGTTATCTTGAGATCACGAGTTAATTATCCTGATAACAGAGATCATGACTTAATTATCTTGTGATCTCAAGATAACAAGCGTTGTCATCTTGAGATCACAAGATAATTAACTTGTTATCTAAAGATAACAATCCAGAAAATTATATCAACAGCTCATGGCCCCTCCAGTACGGAGCTCCTCTGGTGACATCCCGAATGAATAAAAATAATGGGTGGCCACAACTTAGTAAGGTGTAGGAACGAGATAATTAAGTCATGGCCACAACTTAGTAAGACGTGGAAACAAGATCCTAATGCATGGCCATGACTCAGTAAGGTGTGGGAATAAGACAATGAAGCCTTGACCACAGCTTAATAAGGCATGATCTTGTTCACACGCCTTATTAAGTCGTGGCCACGCATTAGGATCTCGTTCCCACACCTTACTAAGTCATGGCCACACATTAGGATCTCGTGCCCACATGTTAATAGCATGGCCACACTTTATTTTTATTCATACGGGATGTCACAAGCGGAGCTTTGTACTCCAGACTCCCATATTATTGCTTAGAATGAAACGGGATGTTTTTCTTACTATGCTTTTAAGACTGACACATGCAAATGAGCTCTGTTCTGATTGGCTGCCCAGTACACACACACATCATCTAAACCGCTTATCCTACTGGGTCGCGGTGGGGTGCTGGAGCCTATCCCAGCTGTCATT
>JAILXH010140873.1:25599-45945 GCA_023558415.1 Piaractus mesopotamicus
ACAAACTGGCATAATTAAATGAAAAAGTATTTCAGCTAATGGTTAAGCTAAAAAGCGAAAACTGAACAGGTATAAAGAGTGAATAAAAATTGTATTAGCCCTTTAATAATAAAGAGATTCAAAATGTTAAAACATTAAAAATTAATTAATCTTAGAAAATGACTAAATTTAATCATGAGCAAAGTGAACATGAAAGACATTTATTTAAAACATTTTATGAAGATTTCACCTTGACCTTTTCATTCAAACAGAAAGAATGATTCCAAGTCATTTTTACTTTTCACATTTTGACAAATCTGTACATGAAAAGGTCAAAACAACATGAAAACACTTTTTAACGATAAACAAATAATTAAATAATCTAACTAAGGATACAGCATCATTCAAATATTTGTTTACTCAAAAGTTCGAATTCATAAAGAAATTATGCACTTATCAACGGATCAAGGAAATAAGGAACTGATTTCTCACCAAATTTCAGTGTCGCATTTTTGATGTCTACAAAAATGGAAGTGAGCCACTGAGTCAGGACATATTAATCATATCCAAGTAAAACTTACCCGCCACTTTTACAGCTAGACCGGTTTAGCTGACAAATGTCAAAAATAACATTCTAATGTATCTTCTATTAACAGCAGGCTTGTGTTTTCTGAATAAAACATTTTTCACCAGCTTTGTTGAATGTCATAATATGAGAGAGAACTGCTGCAATGTGCTAAATGACATATATTACACTATGCAATAAACAAGTTTAAACTAATATTAAGTGATTTTGAATGTGTGGCTTCACTATTTTAAGAAAATGCAAATAAACTGTAGAGTGAAGAATCCTGGCATATAATGGTAGGCAAATTTAGAATTTGAAAACTTACTATATTGACGTCTCAAATTAAATACTGACACCACAAATTAATATATTAACGCCATGAATTACTACACTGACACCACAGTTTGCTACATTGAGGTCACAAATTAAATATTGATGCCACAATTTACTATATTGATGTCACAATTTACTATATTGAGGCCACAAGTTACTATATTGATGTCACAATTTATTATATTGAGGCCACGAATTACTACACTGACGCCACAATTTACTATATCGAGGCCAGAAGTCACACTTTACTTTATTGAGGCCACAAGTTACTATATTGACGCAACAATTTACTGTATAGCTACAAATTACTACACTGAGGCCACAACTTAAATATTGAGGCCACGAATTACTATATTTAGGCCACGAATTAATTTTTCGAGGCCACAAGTTATGAGAAACTTAATTTTTTTTTGCTTGTTCGCGAGGCTTCAGAAGGATCAACCCCCAAAAACCTTTTTAACTGCTGAGGTAAGTCACCCAGTGAGCGGCGGTGTCGCCGTCACGTGACCATGTTGTTATTTTTGTTTCCTATTTCCTGCTGCCAGAATTCATGTGATCTCTGTGGCGCTTCCTGGAGTGTGTTTTCATATGTCGCTGTAGTCCGAGCATATTTCTCTCCAGTAGAAACGCCACGATCCTCGAAGAGACCCCGGCCGCATCGCCCACGGTATGGCGGACGGAGAGAGGTCGCCGTTGCTCTCAGATGTAAACGGGGCGAACGGGCTGTTAGCAGGAGATGAGCCGAAGAGACCCCACAGTGAGTAAGCGGTTAACTAGCTTAAGTGGACCGACCGTGGACAAAATGTGAAAAGGGGATGTGGGCAGCATGTGTGTTGATAGGGCAAAGTGTAGCGCCATGTGTTCCGGTGAATAATATGTGTTAAGAGTCAGGCTTAACGCACCTGTGTCACTGTCCCAAAAGCCAACAGAGCTAACTGCTCACGTCACTCCCAGGCTTGTCTTTTCAGCCTGTTAGTTTCAGATGCAGCCACTCTAAGCTCCTGTCTGTTCTGCTAAGCCTGTAGTAATGTGCGTTGTTGTGAACTTTTAGAATATTAAAAAAGTGGTCGGTGCACTTTTTAAGCCGCCTCTCTTTCTCTGTGTCACTCTCTCCATCCTCTCCCTCCCTCCCTGTCACCCGTCCCCAAGGTTTCCCAGCATTTTCCAATCCTCCACCACCACCTGGGTTGCTGGGTGAGGCCCCGCCACCATACTCCCCGCTGGCCTCTCCTGATAGCAGCAGTGCCCCTGTCATCAGCTGCCGAGTGTGCCAGTCCCTCATCAGTGTGGAGGGCAAGATACACCAACATGTAGTCAAGTGTGGCGTCTGCAGCGAGGCTACGGTGGGTCACCTTACTCACCTCACCTTACCTTGAGATACATGGGCATGTGTAATGACATTAAGGGCCACTCCACCAATTTTTCAGCATTTCCACATAAGTGAACCGTTGAGATGTAAATAAAAGTCATTCAGAGTGGTGGATGTAAAATGCCGTTTTCTAGAGAAACTAAACTAGTCTTTACAGCTGTGGTGACCAGAACTAGATGTCTAAAGAGTTTAATGCTTCTAAACGGAGCTACGGAGCTGTATTTATATGGTTAGGAATATGCTGTCTTATGTTCAAAACATTGCTTTAAGATAGATTTGAAAACATATTTTTAAAATCTGTTCATAATGGAGAGGTACATGCAGGGCATTGTAGTGCAAAATAGTCCCCAAAGAAAATTTATTTTTTTACTTAAACAGTAATTTACCATGATCAAAATTACATATAAAAACTTGTCATTTTAGAAAGTAAATAAAATTGCTATATTTTTGCATTGTAGACATTGTGACCCTTGTATCGTATCACCACCACTGTAAAGAAGTCCATTAGGTTTTCTTCAGTGCACCATTTCAAATCAAACCACTCTTAATGACTTTGTTTACATCTTAATCATTGAATTATGCTGAAATTGAAAATATCTGGGGGTTTTTTATTTCTCTTTAAAGGAATTCCCTTTAAAGGAATACTACAGCATTTTAAATCCAGTCTTTGTATGCTGCTTCTGTAGCATACTTTCGATTACCATAGATAAACATGGACATTCAAACACTAGCAATACAGGTCTTAGTATGAGTACATTATCAAAGCTGGTCTTATCTTACTTTTGAGCACATGATAGAAAACCACTTGCTGTTATTTTCACTTTCTCTTAGGTTTTCTTGTATTCACTTGTGATCAGGTAGTTGCCTGTGAGAACTTCAGCCATGCTGTGGTCCCATCTCTGATGAAGATATTTTACACATTTACAGCTTGCAGAAGAATTTATAAAAGTGTTTTGCATAAATGTTTATTAACTAATGCAGAAACTGCCCTTTGGCTTTCATTATAAGTGTGTTATAAGTCAATGAGTTTTCTATTTATTTATAAGTACATGCTAAAAGTAATCATCCATACACATGGATGTGGCAGATGAAGTTTAGATTAGAGTTTGCAAAACCCTGGAATATTTAATTAATTCAGGGGTGGATAACTGTTTTGCCTTAAATTCCCCTGCATGTACCTCTCCCTATGAATGGATTTTAAAAGATACATTTTAGATTAAAACATTGTCTTAAAACTATTGTATAATAATGTCTCAGGCATCAGACAGTCAACTATTTTGTTTAGTAGCTGGTTCCTATCACCACCACTAACTTAGGAAGTTTCTCTATAATTCAATGCGAGCATTTCGCGTTAGACTTCTCTGAATGACTTTATGTAGAGCTTAATCATTCAATATAGAGAAATACAGAAATTATGAAAAGCAGTGAAATTCTTCAGATTTCTGTGCAGGTGGACATTTTCATGTAAGATTTAACAAATAATGGACACTGTTATTTTCAGTCAGATAGAGAGAACAATACTCAAGTATGCCTTTCTTTTTCCCTCCCACCAGCCTATAAAGAACGCCCCTGCTGGGAAGAAGTATGTGCGTTGTCCTTGCAATTGTCTCCTGATCTGCAAAGTCACCTCGCAGAGGATTGCCTGCCCTCGGCCTTACTGGTGAGGGAAAAAAAGAGAGATTGGAAAAATAGAAACAAAAGAGAGCATTTAATTTAGCTATATTTAGCTAATGATGCAATATTTATTATCCTAATTATTATAGAGTTGTTCTCCATTATTACTTTAGCAGATGCTTAACATGCTTCAGAAGATGTTTGAAGTTCACATCAAGTTCTTACAAATAGTCTCTTCATTCTCCCAACAAATAAATATGCACATTTGTAAACATTGTAATTTAATATCCATTCACATCTTTACTGATGATTTTTATTCCAAAGTCCCTCTGATTCCTGTGATTCACTACAGTATATTTACACTGGCCAAAACTTTATTATTGTTGGGTATTGTAAAGACGTGCATAAATGACCATGTAAAGGAAGATAATTTGTAAAGCAAGATTAATGAGATTAATGGGATTTATGAGAGAAAACTGAGAATCAAGTCAGAATGTCTGTACTCACAAAACTGCGTGTCTGGCGCAGTAAGCGCATTATTAATTTAGGTCCAGTCCATCCTGGTGCAGGGAGTCCAACTCCCCAGCCTACTGGAGCGAGGGTGTCCTGTGGCCACTGTGGAAACACCTTTCTGGTAATCATAATAATTATCTTTTCTAATAATGTTGTTTTTAAATGTAAAAAAGCAAACACCATCACAGGCATTGTACCCTGTACCACTACAACCCTCATCTGCCCACCCTCAAACCCATCCCACCCAAGTGAGAATAGAAAACAAGGAAAAGGAAGGAAGGGGAGAAAGTAGCAATAATAATAATAATACATTAATTAATAAAATTAATCTATCAGGTAAAATGAAAATATCATGGGGAACTGATAATGATGGGGATAGCCAAATGTTCTGGCCTTTTTCTTTTTCACACACAACAGTCTCTAGAGTTCACTCAGAATGGTGCAATGGAAAAAAAACATCCAGTGAGCTGCCAGTCTGCAGATGAAAAAGCCATGTTGATGCTGATTTGAGCTGACAGAAAGACTAGAGTCACTCAAATAACCACTCTGTGCAATTGTGATGAGAAGAAAAGCATTTCAGAACGCACAACATGTCAAACCATCAGGCAGATGGGCTACAACAGCAGTCTACCACGTCGAGTTCCACTTCTGTTAGTCAAGAACAGAAAGCTAAGGCTGCAGTGTGCACAGGTTCACCAAAACAGGACAGTTGAAGACTGGAAAAATTAGTCTGGTGTGATAAATCTTGATTCAGCTGAGGTACACAGATAGGGTCAGAATTTGCTATCAACATCATGAATCCACACATGCAACCTGCCTTGTGTCAACAGTCCAGGCTGGTGGACGTCGTGTAATGTTGTGTTGAATGTTTCTTGGCATATTTTGGCTTCATTAATACCAATCAATCATTGGAATACCATAGCCTATTTGAGGATTGTTGCTGATCATGTGCATTCCTTGATGGCCACAATTTACCTGTCTTTTATTGGCTACTTCCAGCATGATATGAACCATATCACAAAGGAAAAGTAATCCCAAACTGGTTTCAGGAATATGATAATGAGTTTAGCGTTCTTCACTGGTCTTCTCAGTCACGGGATCTGAATCCAGTAAAACACTTTTGGGATATGGGAGGACAGGAGATTCACAGAATGAAAATGCACCTGAAAGTTCTGCAGAAATTGCATGATGCAGTCATGTCAGCAATGCCAGGAGAATGTAACCTGCCTGACTGCATTGTGCCAACTGTAAAGTTTAGTAGAGGAGGGATAATGCTAGTTCTAGTAAAGGGAAATCTTAATACTTCATCATACCAAGACATTTTGGACAATTGTATGCTTCTAACTTTTTGGGAACAGTTTTGGGTTTCTGTTCCAGCATGGCTGGGTGAGTTTGGTGTGGAAGAACTTGACTGGCCCTCACAGAGCCCTGACCTCAACCTCATTAAACACCTTTGGGATGAACTAGAATGGAGATTGCGAGCCAGGCCCTCAGGCTTTTGTGCATAGGATGGATACCATGTTCAATACATTTTGAACTCATGAACAATAAAAAAAAAAAAAAAATTATTTATTTATTTCATTTTTTACTTACTAATGATTGAATTGTGTGTCTGTGATTGATATGACTAATAACTTGGTGTGGCAACATAAATTTAGTTTTACTCAAATCATATTCTTGTTTGCTTTAGTGGACAGAGTTTACAAACCGCACATTAGCCCGCTGTCCTCACTGCAGAAAAGTGTAAGTATAGATAAATTTTATGTTTTATGTGTCTGTTGTTGCTGTCTGTTGGCTCTCTTGTGTGAATGATTACAATTACAAAGTTCATCAAATGACAACACTTCTATATTTCAGTAATTAGTCACATATGATAGACACCTAACATGAAGTATTGATCCCTTCTCATATCCCACTTCACCCCTTTTATAGCTCATCGATTGGCCAGAGGTACCCGAGGAGGCGGAGCTTGATCTGGTTTGTCTTGTGTTCGCTCTTCATCATTGCAACTGCTGGACTGATGGTGAGTGCTATGAAAATAAAAAATAAAAAATTGGGTAGTCTTAAGTGTTTGCAACACATTTCAATGTAAAATGAGTCACATTTATCAAAGTTTACAACAGTCTGTATCTGGGATGTAAGAACTGTTTTTGCTTTTGACATTCTTCGACACAGTCATGTGGGTGAGGGGAAGGGATATAGATCAGCACTTTAGGATAAATGTTCACTATCTAGTTTAATTGCAATTCACCAGTTCACAAGAAGTACAGTAACCTCTACACCTAACTGGCCATTGATGAAGTTTGTTATTGTTATTTTAGTTGTCTACCACAGCATATTGAGTTTAAATTAAATAATGAATATGAGCTCAAAGTGCAGACATTTAGCTTTAATTTGAGGTTATTTCCATCCAAATCAGTTGAGCAGTGTAGGAATTACAGCATTTTTATACATAGCCCCCCCCCATTTTTAGGGGCTCAAAAACGATTGGACAATTGTCCACTTAGCTGTTTCATGGTCAGGGTATGTTATTTTCTTATTATTTCGCCTATAAGTGAGTGAAAGGTCTAGAATTGATTTCAAGTGTGGCATTTGCATTTGGAATCTGTTGTTCTCAATATGAAGTTTAACGAGCTTCCAGTGAAGCAAGCCATCATTAGACTGACAGTTCAAAACAAAACAGAGAGAGCAAAAACAATAGGTGGGGCCAAATCAATTATTTGGTGCATTCTTAAAAAGAAAAAATGCACTGGTGAGTACAGAAACACCAAAAAGCCCAGAAGATCATAGAAATCAGATGTGTTGGATGATAAGAATTTTTTCCGTGATGAAACCTCTTCACGACAGTTGGCCAGATCAAGAGCACCCTCCAGGAGGTAGGCGTATCTGGGTCAAAGTCAGCAAACAAGAGAAGACTTCACCAGGGGGTTTACCACAAGATGTAAACCATTGGTAAGGAAGACCAGATTAGAGCCTGCCAAAAACATTTTAAAAGCCTGTACGGTTCTAGAACAACATCTTTTGGACAAATGAGACGAAGATCAATTTGTATCAGAATGATGGGAAGAGAAGAGAATAGTAATGGAAGGAACTGCTCATCCAAAGCAAACCTCTTTATCTGGAGGTAGTGTTACAGCATGGGTATGTATGGCTGCTAATGGAACTGGTTCATTTGTATGTATTGATAATGTGACTGCTGACAAAAACAGCAGGATGAATTCTGAAGTGTTTAGCACTATTATCTTCTCTGACTGAGCCAAATGCTTTAAAACTCATTGGACAGTGCTTCACAGTGCAGATGGACAAGGATTCGAAGCATACTGTGAAAGCAACCCAAGAATTTTAAGGCAAAAAAGTGGACCATTCTGCAGTGGCCAGTCCAGTGCATTTCACTTACCAAGGAAGCATCAGCAGGGAAGAAACCCAGCTTCTGGTGATGTCTGTGAGTCCTAGACTTCGCGCTGTCATTGACTGCATCCAAATTTTTGATGGAAATACTCTCAAATTAAAGCTGAATGTCTGCACTTTGAGCTCATTTATTATTTAGTATCAACACCAGTATGCTGTGGTAGAAAGCTAAGTAACTTTAATGTCCAAATTTATGGACTTAACTGTATCTTCAATGTTGTTACATCAAAACACAGCCTCACTTTCTCACGAGTGTCTTGTGCACAAAATTTTTTTTAAGGGATGCAAATTCATAACTTCAGACCATGTATGATATTGCCCCAGTGCAAAGCTAAGCAAACCTGGATCAGATAAAAGCACAAGATAAAACATCTACAGTACAGGTTTCAATAACGGTGTCAGGAAAAAAAAAGTGCCATCTCTAATAAAAACTAACAATGTTAGTGTAACACTTTAGCTTGTCACTTTAGCTTTAGAATACATTCAAAGTGGTAAGCTTTATCCAGTAGAGTCATGGTGTGCTTTTCAGATTGTTTATTGAGTACCATCAAACATCATCTTATATGGAAAGAACCATGTCGCCACATCCAAAGGGCTTGCTACTAGGAGCTTTCATTGTCAGGAAAAAGTACAGCAGGTGCTGAGGAAGCATGTTGGTATTACTTTTAATTGAAATATGGCTTAGTTACAGCCTTAAACCTAAGATCTAAAATATTTGGGGGACACATGTCCCTGTCACCTTGAATAGGCATTTTCATTTTCACACTATCTTTACCTCTCACTCTCCTGTCTCTCTCTAGGCTGGTACATGGGTAAAAGCCCAACACAACCAGAGGCTCTACGCACTCTGGGCTTTTTTCATTCTTCTAGTACTAATCAGCCTGGCCAGGGCTTTACACTGGGCTTGCCTGAAGATCAGCGAACCATTGCACAACTACTCATAAACAGAGAAACAGAGAGAGATTAAGACAAATGAAGGATTATGGAATGACAAAGGATGGACATTTAATTGTTTGAAATAATGGCATGTTCTGTGTTCAGCTTCCCCCTCTTTTAGGTGAGCATGGGGATATGTTTAAAAAAACAGTTAAAAAGTGTAAAAGATTTTTTGTTGTGTTTATTGTGCAAACCTTCAACACATTGACAGATTTCCCATAATAGGTTCTATAGTTTATGAAAACATGCCTGAGACATGAAAGTACCTCCACCATGTTTCAGACATGCTTTGAAATGAATTTTGGTGTTTTTTGTAACCTCCTCTATAGTTTTCCAAAGCCACAATTATCACTAATCATTATGTATAGCAGTGCCTTTTTCTCGTTTTCAGTCTACTGCAAAACATTCCAGTTTTTACCTTTTGAAAGAAAATTTCAATTTGGAATTCTTCTCTTTTTACATCCAAATTCCAAAGGCAGAAGCTTGTTGATACCTGTGTTGAAGGTTCAATGCATTTATTTTGTGCAGTATGCAAGAGGCATACATCAATACTAACTTTCAGCTATAGAGTTGAAATGTGGGGAACAGGACACAAAAATGTCATTATTCCCAAACACCAAATATTAATGTGACATTCTCTACTCTTGCCTAATATATATCAAAGAATGCAATTTGACTTTACTGTTGCAGTACGTTTGAGGGACGCTATTATACTGTATCATCTCGCCTATTGCAAATGTACTAGTAGGACACATTTTTATGTTGTTTATTTTGATAACACAGATGCCCCTTAAACCATGTCCTAAGAAACGTTCTAGCGTAGTTTTGAATGTCATGGTTTTATAATGGTACAGCCTTTAATACGAGGAATTTGTTTAATTAAGCAGAAAATAGTAATCGAAAGAAAAGCGAAGAAAAAAGCAGGTAGAAATTATTTCAGATGAACTATTAGTCTTACCCTTCTACAAATTTTAATGCAAAATCCCCATCTAATTATAGCCACAGTAAAACTGAGGCATATTAACATTACTTGAAAAAAGAATTTGAGACTTGCACAGAAGGCCTTAGATATAAGGCACTGCTCCAAGCCCAAGCATTTAAATGCATAAATAATCACTCTGTAATAGATACAAATATTACATTTTATATACAAGGGTAAATAAGCACAAAGACATACACTGCCTGTCAAAAATCTAGGGGCACATTGCGTTTTTTGAAAATCTTTTTTCAGTTGATGAAGAAAAAATACCTACAAAGAATTGCTTACTGACATTGAACAGATATTTATTAATAATTTTGGTTATTTTACACTCAGTTGTGAGTATGAAGTAGAGATTGCCTAAATGATGATTAGACTGTGATCTTTAAAAAATGTTGCTAAAAGCAAATATTGAAAATCCTTTCCAAAGATGATTAAATACCTGAAAGGGGTTGAGTGCTAATGGGTGCTGACCTCATAAAAAGGGAATAAAATGGCTGAGGTACTATTTGTAATTGATAATGCCAATAGTAGTTTTTTGCAAAAAGAGGTCTGTTATTGCAAAGTGATGCTAATTTATGATTATTATTTACATTTTGAAAAGATAGTTGTCCCCAAATTTTTGAGGGTAGAGTACAAATGACAACAAATATGCAAATGTGCAAAATCTTAAACTGCCTTCTTTCTGTACCTTTTTTAATGAAGCACCAAAGCACATGTCACTTCTCACAATTAATCTGACAAAAATTCATATAAATGGAAGTTGAATCACAGTGCCTATATTTATGTATAATGCTCTGCTGTACTTGCAGTCAGTGGCAGTGGCGCAGACTGAGGTAATGGTATTTAATGCTGTATGGTAACATGAAGTTCTTTCCTTTTTTTATTCCATGTCTTAATACAGCACTGCAGTTAATTTGCTGTGAAATGTTAATATTCCTGGACTGTATAATCAAAATAATCCCATCAGTCAGCTAATCAGTCAGCATAGCCACTCTAACAACAACTGGACAACCACTTTCAAGGTGTTTCTTTAAACTGGAACTTAATATTATGTACACTACAGTGTCACACAGAAAATTAAACCTGTACCTTTTATTCTAAATGCAGAAACAACCAGTAGTATTTTTTTGTTTGTTTGTTTTTTGGGGATGTAATTTGTTTACATAGTGTGCAATTGTACTGTGTTGTTTTTTTTGTTTGTTTTTTTTTTGTTTGTTAATAATGATGCACTACGTTTTTGCTGTATAGCTAACACAATCCACTTTGCTCAATGTTGATTTATTGTTGATTTGTTTTTGTACATTCCTTTGTGACTAAAAACTTTTAATAAACCCATACCTCTGTTCTAAGAAATACACGAAAAGGAACCATTCTTTTGATTTACACTAATGAGCCAAAACATTAGAACCACTTGCCTCACATGCTGTTGGATCCACAAGACTCCACAAAGACCTCTGAAGGTGGCCTGTTGTATTTGGAACCAAGACGTTACCATCGGATCCTTTAAGTCCTGTAAGTTGTGAGGTGGAGCTGCCGCAGATCGGACTTCCAGTACATCCTACAGGCCAGGGCAACACCTTGAACTCTTCTTGTTCCTCACTGCTGACCACGAGCTCCCCACAAGCCTTGCTGTTTTGGAGATGCTCTGACCTGGTCATCTGGCCCTTGTCAAAGTTGCTCTGGTATTTACACTTGCACACTCTGGGCAGTTTTTCAAATAAGGACTTGAACTATGCATTAGCATTTTAGCATTTGCATAAGCTAAAATCGTTCTCTATCATTAGCTTGCATGCTTCAATGGGAAGAAGCAGTTGACATTTTGTGTAATAGTATATTTATATACAGTTGAAATAAAACGCAGATCAATAATCACAAATCTTGTTTATTGACTATAAATAAATGCACGTGTGAGAGGAAAGTATATATCACTACAGAAAGACAAATATCAAGGAATAAAATTCTCATTTGCAATTTTTATCACAGAATTCCAAATGTTTGATTGACAGATGGGTTATTCCACACCAACATGTTGTGGATTTCCATGGAAAAATTCAAGCAAAAACATGTTCAAAGTATGTAGTTCATGCAACCATGCAAAATTTCAAAACTGATCCCAAAGGTTTTTAGTTTTGAAATTTCTGTTTGTCTCAACAAATTCTAAATCATGTCTAAAATATTGAGTTCAACTGCTTACAGAAAAATAGAACACAAAGAATTATATTTCATTTGGAAGTTCATGTTAATAAATTCACACAGCAAATTAATACATTGAAAGTCTACATTACAAAATTTAAGTTCCTATATTTCTATCAAAACAATTAATTATTCATCTACATGCAGTATTTGTCCATTTGACTCTCAAAAAGGGACTATTTTTTTCAAAATTTTCCTGAATAAGGACAGTAATGTCTCATTACCATATAAAAATACAGATATACAGATGTGTTTCATGGTTTAATAATATTTTGCAACAAAGTATAGGTAATATATTCTTCCATTTCTAGTTATTTGCATAATATTCACATTATCCAAGTCATTCTTTTATACATATGCAACATTTCATTTCAAAAAAATATTTGAAAACTGACAAATATTACATTTTAATTTTGATGCAAAAAAGTACACTCCCCATATATATAAATATTTGATATTGTTTTGAAATTTTGCATGGTTGCACAGATTAAATTAACAGTTTTGCTCAAATTATTACATGGACATCCATGATGCAATTTACCAGGTCCAATGTGGGTTGGCATAGACTAATCCTGACAAAGTTCAGCTTTTCAATAAGTCACATTACTTACTGTACATTACTGGCTCAATGCTGCAGGAGGGCTGTACTCATACTCTCTGGTTTGATTAACCTTATGTAGTTTTTTAAATTTGATATATCTTGAATAAAAAAAGGACTGATCACTCTGAAAAAATCATTTTCCTTTCAATTCCTTTAAGAATGCAATAAAAAAAGAGTTCAGTTTTGCTTTTAAAGTTGAGTTTCAATCTAATTTCAGTCACAAACAGAAACAATCATTGTGTTACATTGTCCCCAAGCATATTAATATTCAGATTATAATCAGATTATGGCAATATTCAGATAAGGCACATGTGATCAAATCCAATCTTGTCTTCTGAATATACAGCATTGCTTCCACCGCAGTAAACAGTACATTGTTATAAAAGCTTGATAATGATGTCAATATATTTAAAAAAAGAGCCCAGTTTTATCATAGATATTCATTTGTTGTATATAATTCAGTCAATATGATTGTACTGCTTACTGTCATTTTGGAGATCCAGTAAGAGCAGGGCGTATGGAATAATACCACTGTTTTGCTCAGTCCTAATACTGGCACTAAAATGCACCCACACCTTTTGTGGGGAAAGGAGAGAGTGCTTCCAATACAAGACAGTCACTTGCAAAACAAATAACTAGAAACATAAGATGAGGCAGAAATTGCTGACATCATCTTTTACACATGGTTTGTACATACAAGCAGAAAATTATACTGAAATTATACAATTCCAGACATTTTAGAAACCATGGTGACTGAATTTGTTGAGAACAGGCTAGGCCTATTGACTATTGCCCAAGAAAATATTATCAGAATATTATCTTATTCTGACTATAGTTCAGTAACTATGTGCAAGTTGTGAAAGTAAGTTGCCCTAACGAGTAGAGCTACAGTTTCATTACCTTGACAGAAGTGAGGGCACTGTTCTCCCCCTCACTCTGATTGTCCACATCTTCGTCCTCCTCCCCTTCTTCCTCATCTAATTGCAGGCTTCCAGAAGAGAAGCGCATGCGTGCTAGTGGGCCGGAATGTACCACTTTGCCCAGAGCAGGGCAGTAATAAGGATAGAAGGGGTCAGAGTCTGAATCGCTGTAATTCCCTGTGCCAAGCACACACAAAGAGGTGGGCCTTTCTGGCAAGGGGGTGGTGCTTAGAGGGAGGTAGGTGGGTCTAGAAGGAACCTGGTGACGTGAAAGATGGGGATAATACCCCAGAGGCCGGAACTCTGAAGCATGGGCCGCAGCAGAGGAAGCAAGCGTAGGTCTCTGAAATTTCACGTTTGGTTGACTTGAGGCTCGACGAGGTAATCCAGTTTGAAAGGTGGAGTCATCACTGTAGTGCCCTGCCTCCGTCCTTCCTGTGTTGAGCCTTCTGTTCAAGCCCACCCCCTCATCTCCTCCTGATAGGGGGTATGGCCTTGATCCGGCCAATCCCAGCCCAGAAAGACGGAGCCTCTCTAGATGATGCTGCCGTCGCGGTGGTGAAAGAGAAGAAGCAGGTGAAGAAGAGTGGCCTGTCTGCCTGGACAAATGCTTCAGAGGAGTGAGACTTTGATGAGCTTGTGTTAGGCGGTCCAGAGAAGAAGAAGTGTGGTCTTGAAGCAGGTACGGGTAAGCTGGAAGAGGAAATGTTGGCAGGACTGGGTGGAATTGCAGATGGGGGCTGTTAGGATACAGGAGGACCAGGTGCTGAGCGCTGGGTGACTGGCGTCTCTTTGCCCGCGGTCTTTGGGACCCTCTGCCTCGACGCTCCACTCCCGAAGTGGACAATGAACGCAGCTTCGGAGATGCAGACTTGCTTGAGAAGGCAGGATTTCTCGACAACGGCCGTGATCTCTCAAGCTCATCAGAAAACACATCCATGTGGTGCTCAGAAACAGCAAAGTGGGGGAATGGATAGGCCTGCTCATAGAGCTGCAGAAACACACATAAAGGTTCTTAGACAAATGAAGATATATATATACACATATATATAAATCAAGTCTCAAACTGGAGGCTCAAGGTCTATTGTTACTCTGATACGCTTCTAATAGTAGTCACTGGTTTTTATAGATCTATTTGTCATTTGTTACTCTGATAGGCCTCTAAAAGTAGTCAGGAACAGTGACTGACTCCAACACAGTAACACTGCCAGTAACTGACTTTTTCATAGAATCTAATTTGTTATTCTGACAGGCCTCTAACAGTAGAGCAGATATCATTGGTTAATCTAACAGTAGAGCAGATATCATTGGTTAATCTAAATACTTCTGTCCAGTGCCAGGCTCATCTATTTTCTTTTTTCTAGAACCACTATTGTATATTAATTGCCAAATCCTATTCTTTATGTATATTGCTCTTGGATGGGTTCTCTTTTTGAGGTCCTCTCACTGTGTCTTTCTGTTCTTCTTAGGGAGTAAAAAGTACCATATAAATAAATCCTAAATCTTGAATTTTGACTACCAAAATTGCAAAAAGATGGTTGAGATTCTTTGTGGTTTTAATTTTTAAAGAACAATGGGAATACAATTAGACTAACACATATTAAAAGGAAAATTCTAACATTTTTGCACAGTGCTGTGACCATGGTGGGAAGGATCTGCACCCACTTCCTTCTCTTTCACTCATATACAATTGCATGTGAAAGTTTAGACATCCCTGATTTTGTTCATTTTTGTTGAGTGCAAAAAAGTTAATGCCACCTCTGCATGGAACAAACTTAAATATGACAAATTTCTACAAATTTTAATGCACAATTACTTTTTTTGCTGAATTTAACATAGAAACATCAGAAAAAAAGTCTGTTCCATGCAGAGGTGATGTTAACTGGTGTTAACCCAAAGTTTTGTATACAACTGTAGGTCTTTTATGGATCGCAAGCTTTCCCAAGTATGCATTTGGCTTTTATGCATTTGGCAGAAGCTCTTATCCAGAACAACTTACAATTTTAAGCATGTTACTGTGGTAGGCAAAGGCAGGGTTGGATGCAGACTTTTACTTCCCAGTATGCTACACCAAATGTTTTCAGCCACTTTTCACTCTAAACCAACAGAAAACCGGTTGACCTGAAATTGTCTTATAATAGAAGCAGATGTAGTGCCAGTTTAACAGCTATGTCCCCCCAGCCCCAGATGTCCCAGATTACTGTCGGAAGGAGTTGGCAAACCTACACATATGTAAAATGTAAAAGCTTGTTTCCACAGTTGCCATTCATGCCATACCTGTTTGGAAATGTCGGTGAGTAAGTCAGGGGATGATTTGCATTGCCTAGATTCGTGGTCAGATTTGCAATGTGGTCTGAAAACGACATAACAAACATAGAGGAAAGGCACACATTCATTATTATACTAAACTAATAAAGGCTTTGCTGAAATCAGGCTTTGCAAATAGATGCCATAGTCAAACAATACTGTGCTACTTACCTCTCAAATGGTAAGTGTTTGTGATCTCCAGTTCCTACACATTCTAGGAGCTGCTTCTGTGTCCTGCCACTGAAGCAAACAAAGTATTCTTGAGAAGACAAGCTTACTTTAAAAAGAGTGGAAAAACTTTTATCACAGCTTTTAAATTAAAGAGAGCAAAGGACATCATCAACATAAAAAATATCAGTATTTTGTTTTATGTCTTACAGTTAATTTAGCCACTAACAAGGGCAGTTATGTTTTTTTGATTCCCAGCCATGTGATCTCACAACAATAATGTCAATGCTTGGATGGTTCTTTAAGTGATTAATGTGTAGACCACTAGCGGTGGGGGCTGCATGAAGAGGCTACAGATTTCAACACCTCACTTAATGTTGAAATATGAAAAATATAATATGTTACCTTGTTTTTTTTCTTTTACTGTACCTGTATCTAAAGCTGGATCCCTTGCTGGAGAGGAGGGACTTTTGATGTGGCTTGGGCTCTTCAGCCAGACGGAAGAAAGCATGGTATTCCACGCACATCTTCCAGAAGGTTTTGCAAATGTCTCTACTCGCCATGGTGAACTCAACCATGTCCCTCCGTGAAGGCTGTGACACAGAGACAAATATTTACACCAAATTGAGATTATTCCAATGTCATAGAAAGTTACTTAACATCAACAGACCCACTGGTGGGTCCAGACTTTTGTATCATCATAGAAATCATTTTGGAGTTTTCCATGTACCGAATAATAAGGGTTGTGGTTGCCGATGAACAATTGAAACTGTATTCTGTATATAAAACACACTACTGTGGAATCTGGGTATTTTTAAAATACATTATTCATATCCTCATAAAAAGAATGAGGTTAGAATTATTAAACCTAAGTGCAGCTGCTTTCAGACAGGTGAACTGCATGATATACTTAAGCAATTGACATCCTGCAATGCTTTGTGGCATGTATAAAATGCTGAACAGGCTCTGTTCACCTTGATTTTGGATCATAATGGAAAGAGGAAAAGATCTAAGAGACTTTGAAAGAGGGTTCATTATTAGGTCATGGATGGAAGGAGCTTTAGTGACAAAGGCTGCTCAGCTGACTAGTAGTGTTTAAACAGAAACAGTCACTAAAATGACATCCGCATTCACATATATGGGAAAGACACGAGTATATAGAGCTGGAATTGTGGTCAAAAGCACATGGCATGGTTTGGGTCCACTTTGAGTCTCTGTAGAGAGTAGGGTCACTGCAGATAAATAAAAGGTCACCTGGTCACCTTTATCCTATCACGAAACATTGCTATCCTGATAGGAGTGGTCCCTTTCAGGATAACAGTGACCCCCTCCACAGGGCACAAGGGCTCCCTGATGGTTTGATTAGTATAAAAACAATGTGAATCAAATGCTATGGCCTTTGCATTCACCAGATTTCAACCCAATCAAATGCTTCTAGGAGATATTGGACTGTCCTGTTAGACAGTGCTCTCTACCACCATCATGAAAACATCATCTGAGAGAATATCTTTTGGAAAAATGAAAAAACATATCCCTTTGACTCTTACCCCAGCCTCAGTGTGAAGTTTGATAAGGAAGTGTCTCCTCTTGAAGCTCAGCTTGCGGATCTTGGCCCAGCTGAAGGTATTGATTTTTGTGTTACCCTAGTCAAATTGCAACAGTAGTAAGCAGCAGCTCCAGCTTTGGAAAAAAAAATGGATGATCTCAGTAATGTGTAATTATTTATGCTTTTTACCTGAAACACGAGTACACCCATGTGAGTGACAGCCAGGTTGATCCTCATGCCTTCCCCGTCGTGGGCAGGATGTGGTCGAATGCCATACATGTCCAGCTTCCGCGCAACTTCCAGCAAATGCACATCTGACTGGGCAGGAGTGTGACCTCTGGTCATGAAAACAGAATTATTCCTTTCAATAGCTCCAAGTTTGTTACTTTTTACATAAAATATGTCTTCAGATTGCAGCCCAGCCGCTAGGTATGATCATATTCCTGATCCCTCTAACATTTAAATGTATCATTCTAATATACAGAGTATATTACGATACTGGCCAAACTTCAGACTTCTCTTAAAATTATAAAGGCCCAAAGGGAGGAAGTGATATGTAAGGGGAAGGTAAACATGTATATAGCACACATTGGACTAAGCAGACACTTTAAGTTAGGGATGTCTAATCTTATCTGCAAATGGCCAGTGTGGCTTTTATTTCAAACAAGCTGAAGCACACCGGATTTAACTCCTCAAAGCTAGTCTCAGTGTTCAAACAGTTGATCATGTGTTCTCTTACTTTGTTAAAGTGAAAACCTGAAGCCACACTGTCTCTTATAAGGTTGGACACCCCTTTATTTCCTTGAAGTGCTATTTCCAAGTATTTATCTGTACAACAGAAGTACTCAAAGTCTGGCCCCAGGGCCAAATGCAGCCTACAGACAGATTTCAATTGTCCCATGGCTTCTGTTTTAAAGTGTGTTAAAATTGGCCCGCCAGCCTGTGCGCTGCAGTTTTTCCTTTCACCTGATGATGGCAGCAGCAGCATAAAATTACAGTTTAATGCAACTCCTTATGGCAACGAAGTTTACTAAAGTTCAAGAGCCTTTCTTCTCTGATTTGACCTGAAGTTTCATTTTCATAATGACATTTAGTCAGGACTACAGCTATAAAGCACAAACTTAGGAACACAAACTTGAGAACTGGTGATTTTGGCAAGATGGAAATTTGAATTTTTTTTTCATCAAGAGTCACAGCAAATGCGTGTGATTCATATTTCAACAGACTATAGTAAATTTAATATAAATAAACATGAAACAAAGAATGGACATTACAATAAATATTGAGGAGAGAAACTACTGCAGCTGCCCGAGTTTTTGGCCCTCAGATATTCTGACCATGGAATGATCCACCCCTCTTTGAAAAAAGTTTGGACAACCCTGCTGTAAGAGGTCAATGTAAATCTATCCCATATGTTTTGTTCCTGCATAAATTTGAAGTACTTTTGGTCCTCTGTATTTGAATCCATTTTTGGTTTCTTAGAACAACCAGCTAGTGCTTGTGCAAAAGTAGCAATCTTTGAAATTGTCCCTGACATGTACAACTGTACAGCAGTACAGTCTTACTGTTTGGCTTTTCTTACGCTGTTTTGCTTAATACTGCTTAAGATAAAGCACCCTAAAGTGCTAGCCTTGAAACACTGGGTCCAAAATAGCCCTCAGTTTGTAAAATTGGAAAAAATAAAATACTTCTTAAGAAGCTCCACAGAAAAGCAGTCAAAGATATGGGGTCTTTTGTGCTATATGAACGAGGACATACATTTATACTGCCTTTAATAATTCACCGCAAGCTTTTGCCTCATTTATTTGTACATAATACACAATCGTATGCAAAAGTTTGAACAGCTCTGGTCAAATTTCATGTTCTGATGATTTTCTAAGCGAAAATATGTTAACACATTCTCTACAGGAAACAAACATATGTCCCACATCTTAGTGAACAATTTTTATTTATTTTCAGAGTTTAGCAAATTAGACAAAAAATAAACATAAATCTTAAAATGCAAAATGTGCCATAGCTGTTGCAAATGTTTTATTCATTTTATTTTTTCCAACATGTTAAATTCAGCAAATAAACACCAGTTGTTAAAATGTGCATAAGTGGGTTCTCTGTAGAGAATGTATACTTATTTTGACACAAAAATGAACAAAACATGTAATTTGATCAATGGTAGTCAAACGTCTGCATACAACTGTTTATCTTACATAGACAAGAAACATTAAAACACACTGAAGTACATAAATACAATAAAATAGTCTATCATCTTCTTTATTACTGCAAAGAAAAGAGAGAGACTTTTCTTGATATGTCTATTGTAATTCAGTATATAACTACTGTATATGTTTTACCTTCTTGATATTCTAAACCCTTTGCTCATATTGAACCTATTGAATAGTTCTCCTATATCTTAAATTCCAGTGTCCAAAACAGTCACTTTTGATGTTAGTTTTGCTGGCTAAACATATAGATGTTACCTCTGTGTTATACCAAGGCCTCTATTCTAATCTTACTTTTGTGCATTCCACCTATGATTATAATTATATTGCCGACCAAAGGTTGGGTTTTTCTTTTGAGTCTTTCTTTCTCATGAGGGTTTTTCCTGCCACTCTTGTTCCTTACTTTGTTCATTAGTGGTCTGGACATGAATTTCTGGAAAGCTTCACACTTTTACCTCCAAAACACACACCGCAATCAGAGAATCTGCTTTGCTTGTGAAAGTGGTAATGTGTACCTGTGTTTCTTATGAAAGCGAATGATCTTGTGGTCCAGGTACTCCTGGTTTGGCACATATTGCTTGTTCTCTAAGTGATGAGCATCCAATTCTTCATCATAATCCCCAATTTCTGCTACAAAGACAAAAGAGAGAAAAGGGAGAGAGAGAGAGAGAGAGAGAGAGAGAGAGAGAGAGA
>JAILXH010140876.1:6613-17391 GCA_023558415.1 Piaractus mesopotamicus
AGAATTTTTTTTTTTTTTTTTTTAAATGGTCTCAGAGATTTTCTCTGAGGAGGACCTCGTTCACCCAATGTACACCTTCATGTAGTCTATGTGAGAACTAAACAGAACCCTGAGATTATGAAGTAGGTGTTGAAGTTTATTAACTAGCTGGCATCCATCACTTTTGGCCAGTTCTACTGGTGTTTAAAAATGAATCAGAAATTAAATGTAAGTTAACTGTACATGTTCAACATGTACTTCACTATAACCATTTATTATATCTGTACAGTTTATCTGTTTGCTTTTCACTTCTGTCCTCCACAATGATGAAAATACTGTTGACATCACAATGAAAATTTCGAAGTACTTGACTTCAACTCTGAAGGTGGTTCATGTGGGAAACTCATTTTTCCGATAAACCAAGGCCACTTAAAAGCAACAATATTACAACTAATTTCACTTTTCCTGAGTGAAAGTGTGTGCAGTGCAGCTCTGAGCTAACTCCACTAACTCTGTGCACCAACATTTTGTGATTAGCTAATTACACTAAAAAAATGTATAAAAAGTACCTGTCGCTTTGTGCAGAATGATCAAGCTGCAAAAGAGCTGTCAGAGGTCTGTCGAAGGTAATTTATGGCCGATAACACCATATTTTCCATTTGTTTGGTAGCTGCTGTATGTGATATTACTGACTAGCAATGCAGCATGTGTTTATCACTGATGTGCTTACTACAGAGCTAATGTACTGCCACTGTTAAGTTCACGTGCCTGGTGCACACCAGAATTTAAAGCAAGCTGCTCTGGAGTGGGTGAAATAGATGGAGAGGGTCTCAGCTAAAATAGGCTTAGAACCACTGGTTTAAGCACAAACCTGAATAGGGAAGATCTTCACAGCTACATATTCATTCATCATCTGGGCCTTCCACACGCAGCCAAAGCGCCCCCTAGCTTTAATCTCCAGCAACTGCAGGGGTTTCAGCCCTACTAGAGGAGACGGTGGAGCTGGACCCGGATCCTGATCAAAGAGAAAATAGTTCAGACACAACATTCAAAATACAATATCGTACTATGAATAATAAACGAGGGAAAACAGTTACAACCTATATGTGAGAGGACCTCACTGTTTATCACAATTGCTGTATTAGTAAAAAGCATTAAGCACTGAATAAACACAGCACAAAACAGGCACAAATCTTATGTTTTGTATTCTTTTTATCTATTCATTTAGTCATTAACAAAAATCTACCGCTCTACAAGCAAATTTGAGTTACATTTGGCCAAACAACCACTAGATGGAGACAAGCATTAGGGAAGAGATACTGAACAAGGCATCAATACAGGTGGACTAAAATATGACAGGCAGGACTATTAGAAAACAGTAGAGGATGCATAACCAGGCTGAGAGAGAACCTGTATACTACCAGAGGCTAATAAACAGAAGAGCAGAGAGAGCAAGACAGAAAGAAAGCAAGAGCAAGACCAAGAGAGAGTGAGAGAGACAGACAGCGAGAGAGAGAGAAAGGGAGAGAGAGAGAGGGAGTGAGATTTTCACTGGGTGGAGGACACAGCAAATAACGGCAACAAGGGCTTGAGGTGAAGAAATAAGAAGGGGTTATATAAGTAGTGGTGTAACCTCGTTGATGTCCACGTGGCCGTAGGGTGGCTTGCGGTGGCGGTACATCCAGAATGCCAGCAGCAGGGCCATGGAAAGCATGGTGATGGGCAGCAGGGAGTAGACCAGCACGTTCAACAGAGAAAGGGTGGCGGGAGGCGGCTCGATAACTGAGAAGACACAATATTACACATCAGCGCGCGAGAGAGAGAGAGAGAGAGAGAGTTGATGAGAGCTAATACTATGGATAAAACCCACAGCAACCGAGTGGTGGTGGTATGGGGCTGATAAATACATATTAAATCCTCCTTCCGTTAAACTGGCAAGGACAGCGCTGGCTGTAGAAACTCTAGAGCGCATGTAGCGTGGCAACCAAAGGGTGAGGGGGCTCAAAGTAAGCTATACAATATATACTCTTTTCTCCTGAAAGAGAAAAGAAGATAGATTCATCTGCCTGAGCCTGCAAATAAAGAGTAAGCCAACTCTTTTGTGGATAGCGGTGCGTACCTCCATTCATGGGTTTCCAATCTAATCTAAAGACATTCAGCTGCAACCGTGAACCGGCAATGCATGCCTTAAATGGCGTAGTGCTTTTAAAGCTGAGGGACGTCCAACATTTATAATGCTTAATACCTAACGTAATGGAACATAAGAGATGAAAACCAATAGTGAAATTTAAAGGCATGTCGTGTATTATGTAGAGCATACATCTGTTTGAATGAGCTGAATGTTTCCTGCCCAGATCTTTGCAGTAAAGTAATAGGCAGAGGAAAGCATATATAAATGTACAAAGCAGCCTTTCAGTGGAGGAGGCAAAGAATGAGTGTGACGGAGTGCACTGCTGCTCCACATTTCAATAATTTAATCTGATGACTTTCACACTAACAAGAAGCAACAAGCACAAGCTGAATGTTAAGGGCATTATAGTGTACTCGCTGTTGCAGATACAGGAGTGCAAGAAAAGTGCAGGATCGTTTGCTCACCTGGTCCGCTGACATCAGGTAAGTGTGTGAACCTCTCGTTGCAGAAGCTGCCCTCACAGCAGCAGAAGAACACCTGTGGGTTCTCCTCAGTGGCCACGCATTCCTGCCTAAAGTGTGGGAAAAGAAAAAAAAAAGACCCGTTAAAACGTAGCCTGGAATGCTCTGCACTGCAATTGCAAGCACTTTTTTAATAAAGCATTCAACATAGTGTAACCTGTAGAGGCCAATGCCTACTCTGCTCTGACACCACTGGGTGCAGAAGCTATGTTTAAAAAAGGCTGTATGAATGCACTATGATGAGCTGATCACCGCAATTGGATCACAGTGACCAGGCGCCAATGCCAAGTGTAAGCAAGAAATTCTTTATAAGAACAGTGAGTGCGGTCCTCCACCTTGAAGGAATACTCCAGCATTCCTCAACCTAATCTCTATCTGCTGCATCTGTATCATTTGGTCAAGGCCTGAGACAGTAACTGATGCACTGCACTGCACTGCACTTGGAAAAGAACTGAAAACACGTTGGCTCAGAACAGTTATTAACAGAAGCCACTGGACAGTTGCTATGAATAAAGATTTGAAAAACATGGCTATACGTGCTATCAGAAACCTGTGAAAACTCCCCACGTCACTACACTGGCAAGTTATTACCACCAGTTATTCCCTCTGGAAAACTCCCATCTCTGAAAGAATCAACACAGATTTAGGCTTACTTCACAAATAATCAGGCTAAAGAATTCATGTACGAGTTCTTTGTAAATAAAAGCTTCACATAATGATGACTGATCGAACTGAGCAAGTGCAAACCGGCATCTATTATAATAAGAGTGTTTTGGGTCAATGAGCTTTTATTTCTTTTCCAGGGTACCAAACGCTACAGATGCAGACAGAAATTACGTTGAAAAATGTTAGAGCGTTTCTTTAAGGATCTCAAATTTGGAAAACTTCCCAAAAACGTACTTTTGGTTTTCAGCCTAAACAGAAAAAAAAAAAAAAGATTAAATAGGACTAATACTGTCAAAACCCCAAACCTAACACTTAAAGCAGTCTGATTGACAATTAAAACAAGAAACAGTAATTAAAAACACTGGCTTTTTCCCCCTTTGTTTTCCTGTGAGGGTCAGCGTAGAGAGATAAAACAGTAGCAGAACATCAACAGAGTTTTCTGCACGGAGCCAATTCACAGTTTCTATGAGGGACAATAGACAATTTACAATGATGTTCATGTTAAGTATCAAGAGGAGGTATGACACTCAAGAACTCCTCCATTACAGGTCTGATACCACTTGAAAACAGGACACTCGATACATAGAATACAGCAAAACAGAAGCAGAAAGGAAAGTTAAAAAAAACAAAAAAAACAAAACACACAAGATAAACTAAAAAAAATGAATGGAATTCACTGCCTTGGACCGTTCAAGGCACCGTTCTCTGTTGAGGACATTGGATTCTGTGGCACACACTGTAGCCTACATATTAGTCTTTTAGTAAAAATGTATTCCCTTTGTTACCTTGCAATTTTGCTGTGTAGCACATTTATTCAAAAGCACAAATAAAACTGTAGTGAATATAGATTTAAAAAATGGGTTTTGTGTTTCGATCAAGTGTCTTGAATTTTATTGTTGGTTTCACACAGACATTTTCATTTCAGTGTTTCAGTGCATCACTAATCTCAGAGTGTGGCACATTAAGATACTAAGCACTTCTACTCCAAGCACCTCCTCATGCCCAGGCTCCAGTCCACAGAATGAAGCAGAAGAATGGCCGCTGACCAGATATGGCAGGAGTGCCTTACTGACCTCAGCAGCGGAGACAAGAGGGAGAGATCTAGCACTACTGTGATGATTCTGCTGATGGGGCACACCCTGACTAATGCTCAGTCAGCGCTCTGTGGCACATGGCCCGTTATTCAGCACTGCCCTCTTTGTAAGGCCGGGACAGGGCATGGGCCTTTGCCCTCATTGCAGGGGCATGAGAGGTGAGCTGAACGGCCTAAAAGAGACCACTCACCCCTAAGAGGCCTAACCCAACAGCCCAGGCGCAAAGCTCACCAACGCCCAGCCCCTTTCTCCATATTTTTTCGTAGGAATGCACAATGATATTGGGACTGTATTGGTATTGGCAGTTAATTATTAGCATTGGGCAGATGATTTGATTTGAAAAATCACTCAAATCTATATTTGATGAAACATTTACCATATTCTGAAAGAGCTGAGCAGATCGGATATCAGAATTCAGCTCAGAATTCTCATACTAAAGCATTTCAATGGTGTTTATCTCTAAAACTTGGGGATACATGATGTAGGAATCTTATAGTTATAGCGGATAATTGTTTAGGCAAAAAATTATCATCAATATCTGACAGATGTCTAAAACTGACCAATATTTCAAACTGATAATTGAGTACAATATTTTTGAAGATAACGCTGGGATTCTGTGCTAAAACATTCAGCATTTTAGTGCATTTGTAACCCTACTGAAATACTTTTCTCCATAATGCTAATCCAGATAGATTTACAAGGTCAACAAGTTTCAGAATAAGTTCACTTGCCTGCATCAGTTTCAGTTCAGGCATCATCTCATCTGTTGATTCTACAGCCGAATAAATGGGCAAGTGAGGGTGAGTGAACATAGATCTAACCAGTCTTAACTTGCAGGGGAAGCAGTAGGGGCAAACAAGTGCAACACTGAGCAGCCAGACTCCACCTGCGGCAGCGTGCTTTAATACCCTGGAGGTGTGCGGTTATCCACTGACAACCCACACCATGGCGAACGGTATTGCTTTCTAACACCACACCACTCCGCGTGAGCGGCATAATCCAACACCGAGGGTGATGCCCTGAAGATTAAGCGACCTGGGATTGCTGGAGTAATCTTTTTTAAGCAGCAGTTTTGGTGACTGGCCCACTTTCATTCTAATACAATCGCAGGGAAATTGTTTCGCCAATACTCCCGCACTGAGGAACTACACAAGCTGAGCATCTGGAACTATGATGAAATAATTCCCCTTTATATGACGAATCCCAGAACATAGAGTAAAAATTTTCATTTGGATGAGCTGGAATACGATAACAAATGAAACACTCATAAACGAGAGGCAACCAGGAACCTTCTGGTTCCCAACTGATTCATTCAGTAGTGCATTTTAGCTTTCTGCGTAATTCTGAATCACATGCCTTTTATAGCAATAGGAAGCTTTTCATTAAAGCTTTCATGTTCATCACTGTTTCAGAATTAAAGGAGCTGATACAATACGTAAACATTTAAGTTTCAGAACACATCATTCATGCCTCAGTCCATACAGTACATATACTGAAACTGAGCTGCAAAAACAGCCATGATGTCAAGAAAAACCAAATCAGTTATATATATTCACCTATTCAGCCTACAGAAGTTTAGCCCTACCCATTCACAATGAGGCTGAAACAAGAAGTGTTTCAGGCCTCTTTGAATGAAGTTCAATACAGGGCAGCCAATCAGAAGAGGGCATTTACATATTTGATTACATATTTCATTTTAAGGGATAAAGAGAGGTTGGAAAATGTTGTTACTGATATGTAAAAGCATACCACAAATGTCCTCAGTGGACCTCAGGGGGGAAAACTAATACAAGAAAATGCAGAATATGGTCCCTTTAAGGCCTTGTAAACCCTCACAGTGGCAGCACTCTGAACTGTATTAGCAATCAAAATATCTACTATAATATCATATTGTGATGATAAAAAAAAAGAAGAATTTGTTGATTCAAAGTCTAAATAATGAAAATGTACTGAACTGTACAATAAACAATGTATAGCCCAAACCACCTTATTGGAAAGGGTAAGCTAGGAAAACTTCAACTTTATTAGTCTAAACAATTTGAGGCAAAAATGCATGTAAATGATGGAGTCCATCAGACTCCAATTCTTAGTACAAGAAAAATTAGTCACTGCTCATTCTTCAGGAAGGTTCATGTTAAATTTGGTAAGCAAACTGAGTAAGCAAGTTCAATAGAGTAATTGTGACAACCCTTAAATAAAGAGCATAAAGAGTTCACAGGGTCAACTCAGGTACCAGGTTCCAAGCAACTTGACTGACTTTAAAAGTAAGAGCATATTTCTCAAAGTCTCTTTTGTGCCAGTGCACAGTCTCAAAAGTAGGTCAGCGGTGAGCACAGGATGAAAAAAAAAATACATATATTCAGACCAAAAGAAAAAGTGAGATTAAATAACAACTGGATAGTATTATTAATATAAACTGCAAACCGTTCACTGCTTATTAAATGACAATAACTCCAGACCTTTGGTGTATCTTTAGAACTCCTCCCTGTGAAACTTGTCAAATAGCTTCTAAAAATACCACTTCTGAATGCAAGCAGGTCTTATCTTACTTGATATGACTTAAAACTGACAACTTTTAAGGACAAAAGCGTCGCTACTGTTGGGTTGGGCTGGGCTGGTGTCTCACAACGTAGGATTTCTTGCTTAGCCAGCTAACTTTGAACTTAGTTCGAACCAACTCTGAATTTCTTCTCTCATGATAGCGGATTGATTTTTACCAAGATACATCACTATGGCAACTTATGCTGCACACCTAACCTGCCCTGGGGCTGGTTAACCCCTTAGGATCTCAGGCTTGTTACATAATAAATCTTCTTATTCAGTAACTACATGGACCACAATGCAAACTGGCCAACTTATTCTTAGGTTATAGATGTGTACTAACACTTTGGGCCCACCCTTGGTATGGCCAGTAAGGGGTTAAGCTTGGGATTTTTGGATCATAATGTGTTCTTAGACCTATCGAGGATGAGCTTTTGACCAATAAGGGCTGACGGGAGGCGTGTCCTTTTCAGGCCACATGCATTGTTGTGCATTGCTGCATGTCTTTTATAGTGCGCATGCAATTAACTCACTAAAAATGCTGCAGCAGCCATTTAACTGCCCTCACTCTACCCTGAGTGGATTAATCTGATGACTGCAAGTGCGTCAAAAAAGTATTCAAAGAGATCTCAGTCAAAACTTGGTGAAGGATCTGGCTTCTAAGAACGTAACTGAATTATTTACTATCGTCGTCATATCTTCATCAGTATAAAGTTGATTTTGCATTTGAGACCTGAACCTCGAGCCGAAGGTAGTTATGTGTAACACTACATACTGCATAATTCAAAACCTGGTAGGATCATTGCGCAGGCTTAAAAATTCATTCACTGAATGTTCATTCATTCAGACTCTTTAATTACATGATCAATGGCAGCAGAACTTAGGAAGGTCAGTAACTTGTTTAATATCTCCATCTGACTACAGCAGGGAAAAACCAAATTCTTGTCAACAGAGTTTACTGTAAATTTAACAGATGATCTCTATCAGAGCATTTCTTACATAATAAGAAATCAGTTCACTTCATTTCTTGAGTGACAAATGATGAGACTTCACCTCATCCAAGATTTACATAACATTTTTGTTATTTTCCCCCTCTATACAATGTAGAGTAGCTCAAGAGTCTCCAGCAGCATTTCTCTACTGCTGTACTATATCATGTATGTGTGCTGTGGCTGACCTGTCATAGCAGTTGAAGTCATCCAGCCAGCAGCCCTTCTTCACCAGCTCAATGGTTCCCGAGTTGTTGCGCCAAGAAGCGTAGCAGTGCGAGCGCTTGTCCTTCTCGCCTTCACACCGCTCCACGCCGCTCTGGTTGGTCTTCTCGATCTCCCAGTTGATGTTGTAGTATAAACACTCGCGCGTCTCCACCTCTCCATGGCTGGGTCCTACACACACACACATTACTGTCAGCGATGCTCAAGTCCACACCTCTAGGAAATACTATGCATTTTATTACAAATATGATGAATAATGGAGTGCACATTGCCTAGGCCTGTCAAAGTCATGAAATTTTAGGTGACGATTAATTGCCACCAGCTTAAATAAATGTAGTCAGGCGATTATGTAATAATGGTGACAGGCCTAGCATAGCCTCTGTTGACCAGATACTCAGGGCTGACTGATGAAAGTTATGTCATAAGAGAATTCAGACAACTTATAACACTGGTCAGCGTGCATGAGAACAGAAAAAAATGAAACATACTCCATTAGTTTTAGTTAGGAAGTGGGTGATATGACAAAAATATACACAAAAATATAAATATCAACACTTCAAGACATTTATGACAAACTACGCGTTACAATATTTAATGCCTCTGATGCTTGATAAGTGCAAAACAAAATACTCTCAAAAGTCATGAACACAATATTTATTCAACCTTTATAACTCTACCAAACCTGATTAACCAAGCTGAAAGATCACTAGGCCTCATTTCTCCAACCGTTCTTAAGAAGAAATTTCTTCTTAAAACCCACTTACGCAGTTTTTGCTGTCAGATCCTGACATTTAACAATGTTCCCTTATTTGGGATTTGTTATTGGGTAAGAACAGAATCTACACACACTCAAGAGCACAAAGGTCAGAACAATGCTGCGGTTCATGAATCAGACTTTTTCTTAGGATCTTTCTCAGGAAGAAATTTAAGAGAAAAGTTAAGACATTTAAGAGGAAGTTGCAATTTTAATTATGTATATATACACATTTAATTATATCCTTCATTATTAACAATGTTGCCTTGAGTTTTAAGTAGGTAAAAAAAAACGATATTGTGACGCTTCAATTTTTAAGACATCTGATCAATTGGAACAGAGACAAAAAACAAGTAGCGCTACATTTAAAAACTATCAAAATCTATGAGTGCAATGATTATTCAATATTTGGCATACTGTGTTGAACTAAATCCTGTTAAATGAGAAATATTTTCGCTCTCTTTGTAATAAAATATGCAGCCCAGCCCTAGGAAAACTTCATCTACTGACTCCGAGCTTGTGAACTGCCTGTAGATGAGTTAGACCAATCAGAAGCAACCAAACACCCACATGCTGTGATAACACAACTGTGACTAACTGGCAGTCTGGTTCACTAACCAGGAAAATAAAAGTATATATGCTGGTGAAAAAAGATCCTCAGGAATGAGCAATTCTTGTCACATTAGCAGTATCTGTTCATCATTATGTCCTTATTATTAGCTGCTTGTACATTTCAACTATTTTATCAGGAGGATTTTATTGGCAAAACAAACGGTCTGACTCAGATGATGATCTCGTCTCTGCGAACTGTTCGGTTTTTTTGCAAAGGGTCAGAGAGGTGATACAAAGCCTACAGTTCAGCTGAGAACCAAGAGCCTAGACATTCCAGGCACAGCTTGCAGGGTCCTCAGAATTACTGTGCACTCTCCTCCAAAACCATTCCATGCCACAGCCTGCACTTGGCAATGTGCCACAAAAAGGGAGAGACCTCCTGTCATAATGGCAAGCCATCTCCGCTTCCCTTTTTGTCAAAACAGCATTTTAGACACCACTAAAAATGAAAGTTGATCATGTTAACAAAGGCTAAATGTTTGATCGCATGAACAGAAACACAGCTCCCTCATAAACAATACAAAAGAGCAGTGCCGGAGAGAGCTGAGCACAGGCTGAACGAACCAGCAGTGCTCCTGTAGTAAGCACGAAGGTTTTTCTCCAAGAACAGATCTAAAAGCCGGTGGACCACTTTCGCAATGTAAGCCAAGTCAAAAGGAAAGTTGGGATCAAGCCCACCTTAATCTCACAACTCAGAATGTCTGGAAATCTTACACTCAGCTCAATTAAAATTCTGTGAGCGAGCCACTTGTACCGTGAGTCGGGAACCGTGCCAGCAACCGCACCCCTCCTCTTCAAAACACTTCCCTTTCCAAATACTCATCGGTGTCCTCTCAGTAAAACTGGACGCTGATATTTCCAACATCAGGGCACATCATTTCTTTAGCACAGACTCTGTCAGACTCTTGGTCTTTTTTCCACAGAGGTGTGATACTGGGACTGAGCCGTCCTCAAACCATCACTCAAGGCCAAATTCTCAGAGGAAGGCAGCCTATAGGAGGACAGCGCGGCCTATCTATAATGAAGTGAATGACCCAGGGTAGCACGTGCGCTAACGCTGCGGAGCCTTTCCAGCAGGACGACAGAGGGTTGCATCACCCTCATGAGCGAGGCTACGTTTATCAGAAAGCAAAGCTCAAGGGCATCCAGGAGGACTGTGTGCTAGAGTTGACGTCCTTTAGGAGGAACACTATATCGCCCCAAAGCAAAATCAGGCCATTAAAGTCTCAGGACAGGGCAAAGAAAGGGGGGGGGGGGGGGGGGGGG
>JAILXH010140876.1:17785-38842 GCA_023558415.1 Piaractus mesopotamicus
GTGGACAGAATGGCCATTTTATATAATTACATTTTTTTGACAGTTTTGGCATGTCACACTATAGTGTGGGATTACGGTCACATGCAAAATTTAACACCCTTGGTGTCACATGCTTTCTTGATTTTCTAAGAGATAATAACATCTCTACAGGGAACAAATGTAAATATGACATTTTCTGCATTTTAGTGCACAATTTCTGTTTACTTAATGATTTTAATATATTAGAAAAAATAGAAAATGTGACAACTGCACACACAGGCCACTTTTTCCCCCCCAATATGTCAAATTCGGCAAATAATTGTGCATTAAAATGAGCAGAAGCGTGTTTTCTGTAGAGTATGTACTTAATTTAACTGTCCAAACATTTCCATATGACCATATAATCATTTTAGATGCTTAAGTAAATGCATTAAGTTATTTTTGTAAGCTTTTTATTCAGAAACATTTGTTGTGCAAAATGTAAAAAAACAGCACTGAACAATATAAAGTTAACTAATATTACCCTATTAATATTAATAGGGTATTAATATTAATAGGGTACTAATAGCCCTAATTAATATTAACCTTAACCCTACAGTGTAAGCACACAGAGGCTTCTCTGGGCTCAGCAAAACATTGCTAAAATGTTGCTTCGCATCCAAATTGTTTTATGTGCAACCCTCACACTCACGCCTACGTCTGCAAGAGTCAGACAGTGCTAAACCTTACAGGTTGTTCACGCCATCAGTAGGCAGTTAGGCCCTGAGAGGAGGGTGGCAGTGCAGGTAGTGCAGGAAGACACAGAAGTGCAGCAAGGTGGCTGGTGTCCAAGCTTGACGAATGGCTTGACCAACTCCAACAGACCAGCTTTCTTATTTTATGTTATTCTCTTAAGCTTGTCTGTCCTGAGAACAGAATGGACTACTTATGACTACACAGCAGGACGTGATCAAGAGGTGACTTATTTTTCACTTGAAACATGACTGAACCATCCCTGACTCATTCAGCTAAATGGTCTAACTATTTTGCACTGTATGTGTCTTTGCATCATCTGCACTTACTTGTGGATTAACAGTATAAAGGGCAAAAAAAAAAAAAGTCACACTATAGGAGGAATTATTATTGGTATATCAGATGAACCAACACACTGCCCACATAACGTACAGTCACTGCAAACTGACAATTAAAATGTGTGCTGTAGATGCTTCTGGCTGCAGCCAGGAAGAAGCAGTGAGGAAAATCTGTATAACGTCTTAAGATGTTTTCCAGTCTGAGAATGAATTTCACCCCTGACTCTGTCAGCTCTGTATAGAATAATGAACTGCGCCGGGAATGGATGATTACAGAGTATAAAAAACTGTCAGCACAAATTCCCCACATAAGGCATAGTGGTCTACAATCTGTCGGCCTGAGCCGAGTGAACAGCCAGACAAGGGCAGCGTATCCTTGTGCGAGCCCAGAAGAGGTGAGGTCAGAGCAAGGATGATAACACCTCACGTGCACCCACAGATCCAGAGAGGAAATGCCTTTTCATACTGATCCAAGATCAACAACCTTCAGGAGGAGGCTTGTAGGGATATATTTCAGAGATAAAAAACATCAAAAGGTTTGTCTTTTTGGATCTGTAGAGCTGCAGATTCTGTGTTGCGCAGAACGTATGAAAATGGCCAAGTTATGTATTACTGAACTTAGCAGAGCTGCATGATACAGACAACACTAGCACTGTAATAAAACTGGTACATACTGCGATTGTGATGCACCTCATAATGTAAAAAAGAACCGGCGAATCAATAGTGTGACTTGGTTGAAGACCGGCCTGCATTATTTTAAACCAAAGTAATGTACTTTAGTTGGATTACTTACCCATAGAAACACTTATCTGGACCTGTGGCTGACCATGATGCTCACAGCACACAGGGGAGGAAAAAAAAAAAAAAAAACTGCTAGAAGGCTTATTCCCACAATGCTGCCTTCTGCAACAACAGCATTTGAAAGGCCAATATCAGAACAAAGGAGGGACGTATGCGATTAAGAAATTAACCATTATCGAACAAATAAACAACTGCTTGATCAATGTTTCCTATCTTAAAAGGTGGGTTGATCATTCATGTTGAGTACAGTCTTTGCAATGTTAGATTGGGCCACTAAACAATGAAGCATGCAGGTAAAGACAGTTGTGTTCGAGAGGACGATAGCACAACAGCGTCAATGGACCAGCCGAAATCTGCAAGCAATGAGACAAAAAGCTATTTTCATCCATTGTCCATGAGAAAAAGTGTGATGCACGGCAGAGTGAGTAAAATTATAGAGAAGGACCTGGTGGACGGTGACTGCTTTCGAGAGCTACTGAGGGACACTAAGCCAAAGCTAGTGCTGATTATGGCATGTTTGTTTGTTTTGACTTGGTAATGAGTGGTAATCATCACTTAAGAACTTAATCAAAATTTTTCAGTAGCTTAACATCAAATATTCCAGTATAATCATGAACATATTCTACCTGTTCTTCAGCCCTTGGTTTTGTGTCATTTACTTTTTATACATGCTGATGTCTTGTCCCTCCCATCATTACGACATTCCAGGATTCATACAGGGGAACACATTTTTAATATCTCCGTCCATTACAACAGAATTCAGCTAATGTGTGCTCTAATAAGCGTGTTTATCAAGTACTTTACAACGACTTTGAATGTGGCTCACCCAGTCAGCTTTTAGACCAGGACGGCTTGTATCGTTACTGATATTTTGATATAGGTTGCGTTAATGATTTTAAGCTTATTGGTTAATGATTAGCCGCTGACAAATGACAGTTTGTGGTCGGTCAAAAGAATGTGAAAAAGAATCGCACTGACGTTGCTTCGGATTAAATTCAAAGTGGTGTAATGATACGCAATTTTCTTGACACGATACGTGCTCGACTGGACTGCTGTACCAGACTGAGACACCTCACCATTTCAAAAAGCTTGGCTAATTAACTATCCAAAGTAGGCAAACCAAACTGTTTTTTTGTTTTTTTTTTTCTGTTTCATAGTTTCATATCTGTATTCAATTCACAGTGCATATCATCTGGCAACCTCGGTATCAAAAAAAAATAAAAAAAATAAAAAAAATAAAAATATGAATATTAACATTCGCGTTGTGACACCCCTAGCATTTCTTACCCGACTCATTATGAAATCGTGAAACACACTGTCTATTTGGCAAGTAAACAGTCCAAAATAACCCATACAGAGAACATATTTCCTAACTGTCCTGTCTGAGGCTTCCTTCGTTTAAAGTTAAAGCTCCCGGCTGATCTTGGATAAGAATGTAAAAGGTGAGCAGTGTAAAGGCCTTGGAGTATTTGAGGAAGCGTGAGTGAGAGCGCAGAAAGAACAGTAGGCCAGCGAGCTGTTCATCCCCTGCCTGGCGGGAACCTGCGTGTGTGGAGCCCGTGTTTACTATACAACGCAAATTTGGCAGCGGCCGCGACGGCAGATGTTCTCGCCAATCTGTGCGTTGCGGTTGCTAGGTAACACCGAATATCGGAGTAGCACCGTCGCCTCACCCCCACTAGACAAAGACCTTTTTCAGTGAATAGCACATGCGCACACACACACCATACATATCCGTACACAAACACTGCTGGGCTGTAAATGAGGACAGCCAATGCCAATGTGCTGTTTGAGTTGCTGTACTACTAGGGGCGCATACTAAAACCCCCGCTGCCTCAGCAATGAACCCTCTTCAACATTCAGGGCCTGAATTTATGAGCTTCCATGGGGACACTGAGGCTAATGGCGATAGCAGATGTCAGCAACACAAAAGGAAGTATGTCCTAAAAACATTACTTGAGGAACTGGACCCTTTGAGATGCATCTTATTGCCACTGGTCTGCCTGTACATTATGTGGGCAATATAATTTTAGTGTAACCAGGCGTTCTCTCTTAACCATTTACATCAGTTGGCAGAACGCCTCACTAGTTACCCCTGCTTCGCCAACTTCTCCCCCCCCCTCTCTCTCTCACTCTCACTCACTCTCTCTGTAACACGTTCCCTTCCAGGCGCGTCAACAAAAATAACCAACTCTAAAAAGTCCACAGCTAAATCTGTTAATGTGTCAGTCACCATCAGGTAAGGTAGTAATCTACCAATTGATTAATCCAGCAATCAGTTTTGTTTTGTTTTTTTTAAAGGCCAAACAATAAAAATGGACTTAACTGAACAACATTACATGCACAAGTCTTGCAGATTGCAAAATATATTACTGGGAAAAAAAAGATAAACAAGAAAGCTTTAAAAACACTTCATTAAAAAATATTAAAACATTGTTTTTTTCGGTTTTTGCCAGATAATGTGCCTGGTCTCATGTCTATAATGCAGTAGTTCCCAAACCTGGTCCTGAGTTGAAATGCATGTGTTCAAGCTGTAAAACACTAGAATGTGCAGGAGAGGACAGGACAGGGACAGGGGTGCTCTAATCAAAGCAGATGAATCATGCCTACCTGTACTGGAGTAAAAAGACTGGGCTAGTACGACAGAGTGCATGGGAATGATATGGCCAGCTAGTTAGCACATGAAGCATTTAGTGGTCATTGGTTCCACTGCAAAACATGGCCAACATGGAATTCATGCCCAGTATTCACTCATCCACACTCATTTGCACAGGAATGCCCCAGAACTGTGTTCACTACAGCAGACTAAACAGCTACCATTGTTATGGAACATAACAGCATTAAGGGGGAAAAAGAAATCTTGATTCTGTGTCCACTGGGGGGGGCACCAACAGAAAAGAGTAAAAGAAATTTAGAAACTTTAAAGGGAATTTTTTTTTTTTTCCTAAAGCTTCACTATGTAAGATTTGGGGATTTGGAGACCTCTCTGGAGGAAAGGTTTAATTGCATGCAATGTGCCACAGAACATTTCGTAACATCGGTTGTGCTTCGGACCCCTTCCCTGAGTGAATGAACCTGATGATTGCGAGTGCGTTGAAAGAGTAATGCAAAAAGGACTCTGTGAATTCTCGTGCCTTCTTTACATATGAGAGAATGATCTACACTGTAGAAAGTGGCTCATCAGATCTACTTAAAAAAATGGCTTCATGTGGTAACAAGCAATTGAAGTAGTTTTATTCAACTTATAATACTACACTGATTGAAAGAATCGTTTGTTCAAAGTATTTATTTAGGTTGAATAAAACTAGTTAATTGTTACCACATAAAGTAATTTTTTAAGGAGATCTGAGCCACTTTTTACAGTGTACTATTGTCATCATATCTTCTTCAGTCTGATGTTGATTTTATATTTGAGACCTAAACATCGAGCTGTAGCTTATTTTTGAGTCTGTGAATGTGACGTGAATAAGAGACGTATGACGTCTGAAAATCTCCCCCAAAATCCGTCCCGACACCTCTGGCTTTTAAACGGATTTTTCAGGCTTTACAGGGTGACTCGCAGCAGCACGTGCACAACCTATTTTACCATGTTTTTCTCTCTTCTGACTCAGTAATGCTACTCCTTTCAGTTTTAACCAAAATATCTTAGAGTGCTGCTTTAAATAGGACTGAGATCAAATAGGTCTACTATAACGTGTCAAAATAACACTTATAAACCAATTAAAAAATACTGAGATTTAATTTGCTCTGCTGCACCAGTTATTGCTGCAGAGTTAAAACAGTATGTCAAACAACAAGAAGATGCAGACATGCATGATACCAGAATCACATCAGTATGAGGAGATAATTGTTGGAGAAAAATAATAAATAAAATAAAACAATAACGGGATCGGACACATGACTTGTTTTTGACTGATATTCGAAACCGATATTTGATGCAATGATACGATAATGCTGGGCTACTATGCTATAATGATCTGCATTTTATCAATTACACTGTACTATTGAATCTTTACAAATAAATCAACGCCGTCACGCTTTTTCATTCTGTTTATACATATATATTGCCCCCCCTCCATCTCTGTAAGTTACTATTTTAGAGAATGTAGTTTTGTTCTAACAGCGATGAAAAGCTATATTTCTCTATGATGCTGATCCAGATGGACTTAGTACCAATTTCTACATTTTACAAATGTTTATGTATCAGCATCAGTAGATATGTACATGAAAAATATCGGATACTGGCACCGCCTCAGAATTCCTATTTCAGTGAATCACTACAAGTTAATATAGTTTATGAAAATAGCATGAAATGAGGGAAAAGAAACAGCAATTATTCAGCAATGTCTGAATAATACGTATAATATCTGCCTCGACCAAGCATTTTCATTTCAGTGCATTAACAGTGTTCAAAAAGTATGAACATGGTCAGAGAGAAATGAAGTAGAACAGAGGCATGGGAAGGAGATAAAGCAAAGGAGAAAGCAAGAGCAAGAACAAGAAAGAGAAAGGGAGAGAGGAAAAGACAAAAAAAAAAAAAAAGCTAACTGTCCATTCTTTTCAGTGGGAGCTGCTTCATGTTACTGACAGGGACAGGACCAGCAGAGAAAGTCGACATCTGTTTCTGCTGTTAGTGCTACTCAGGAGCTTATCCACTTCCAAACCGCATAGCCGATTTCAACCACGGCGCACTTCAACCTCAGCGCAGCTCACTCGCGCTCCCACAGCCAGCGTTCAGCCGCGGAGGAAAGAATAACCATACGCGCGCCGCAATATCCATGTTAGCAACAGCCGAAGCGAGATGCACATTCTCTCCAATTTGCAAACGTTAAACAGTTACAGAAATAACTTGCTTCCTTGAAAGTGAGCCAAGGCACCCTGCAGGGAGCTATCACTCACAACACTTCTGTCAAACATTACGTTAAGTAATGCACTCTGCATTTATTTAAGGATGACATTGAGCACCGGCTCATAATAACAGTCGGACGATCAGGGTTTCCGTCCACAGTGACAAACAAACAAACAAAACAATCATACTGAGGACTGTTCACTGCTTCTCAATCCATTTAGGCCAACTCTGGATCAAAAGACGTTCTAAAATAGCATTTGCAACTAAAAATATACTCTGCCATCTAAAAAAAATGGAGATTTTTTCCTAGGATCAAAGCAATGCTGAACACCGCGGCAGCCGTTCTGCGAGAGAGCGAGAGAGTGAGCGAGTCTGTGAGTGAGCGAGAGAGAGAGAGAGAGAGAGAGAGAGAGAGAGATCTGGAACTCATTTTCTGTGGCCCATAAAGACTGTCAGTCTACACCACTGTGAGAGCATGAAGGCCTTGAAAACACACCAACACAAAACCTCAAATGCCACTGACATTCCTGATAAGGCCTTGCGTTGTAATTGGAAACAGAGACAGCAAACCACAAAACAAAAACACAGCGGCCGCTTCATCAAACCAAACAAATTGAAGTTTTCAGCCAAGACCCTCCTAGATTGTTTGTTCACAAACAAAAAGAGAAACTCAATCAGTGTGTGTGTGTGTGTGTGTGTGTGTGTGTGTGTGTGTGTGTGTGTGTAAACTCAAATGACAGTTAAATAAGGAAAGACGTGAAAAAATTCACAGGATTCCACTGACTTTATGCACATCATGCAAGTGATAAAATGAATGTTTTACAAGACTGTTTGCAAATTATGCTGCCAGCAGCTCACGTCCACCAAACTAACAGCGATCAAAACGATATTTACCTGTAACTTCCTGCAAAAAACTGCATAAGCTTGCTTTATCAAACAAAAATGCCTGATTTCATCAAGCATGCCATGCATACTGCAGACATATTTGCTGCCCTCCTGGCGTTTCCATAGTCTACGGATAAGGGTGACAAAAATAGACAGAACATACGGAGAACTGATTAACACTGGGTGGTTCGTTAAGTGTTGCAAAGCCAGTTTCCATTTGAGAGATTTAAGTGAAAAACTGGAGTTTTTAAAAATAAATAAATAAATAAATAAAAATTCAGCAAACGATTTAGAAAAAAAGGGACTCTTATTAACCGTGCAAGACCTGGTAGATGACCAAAACTGTGACCATCAGTACGGTAAAACAGTACTTTAAGCTTTCATCTTTGACAGAGAGGAGAAAACTGAGCTCCACTCTTGGTTCAGATCTGAAAAAAATCCACAGGTGTTTCTGTCCATCTTTCCACTGTGAGAAGACAACTCAACATTATGAGTCTGAGAGGATGTGGATCTGTCAAGAAGCTGTTACTGAGAAAAGGTCCCAAAATAAATAAATAAATAAAATTTAAAATATACAAATAAATGTTTGCACTAGAACATTGAATTTGGACATCTGAGATGTGGAGTCTAAATCTGAGATCTCTGGAATCAACAGAAGGCAGTATGTACGCTGTGTAAGCAACGAAAGGCTCTTCGAAGCATGTCTACAACCGTCATTGAAGCACAGTGGAGTATCAGTGCGCGTTTGGGGATGCACAGCATCTGGAGTCGGTGATCTGATTGAAGGGATAACGAACGCAGATAAGTATAAACAAATTTTAATACATCACGCAACACCCTCTGGAAAACGCTTGATTGGGAGGAAGTTCATTCTACATCAAGACAGCGACCTCAATCACACTGCTGAGAAGATCAACACAATGAAGCTGCTGGTTTTCTTTAGAGGTGTGAAGAAAGAAAAAAAAAAAAAAAAAAAAACATATCTGTGCAGATTTATTTGAAAACTGAAAGCAAGCCCTCTGAAAAGAACGGAAGCTGGAATAAAGGCAAAGATTGGATCGATTAAATACTGAAAAACCTGATGCCGTATTTGGTTGTTGAGGCATCTGTGTAATTTTGCATTAAAACACACATTTTCTGCTTTTTTCCCCCCTTGATGCTGAATAATTAATAACATGTACTTAATCAATTTGAGCAAAAATTAAATGAATGAAAGGGTGGTCTCTGACTTTCGCACAGTACTTTAGGTTTATATATAATCAAGACGTCATAATCACAATGAATTCTATTCAGTAAACGCAACATTACATTAAACCACCTTAAATGCACAACCTCCCGTCCACAGTGCACTCGGACGTAACCACACCAGCTTCACAATCACGAACAGTTTACAGTGTACCTACAGTCACCAGCCCCCTAACGTTGGCGTCCCATTGAAATCTAACGCGCAGTATAGTTTAGGTCATTACCTTCAGCTCCGCTGCTCTAATTGCTTCCCCCTGGCTAATTACAAGAGCCATATGTAATCTTTACTTTGGAACGAGAGAGAGTTGGAGAGATTACGGCGGATAAACAAGCTGTCAGCGCCTCTACTCAAAGATTGGGGTTTGGCACGGATGCTCAGACCGCATGAAAAGCTTGTGGTTCACCAGCATGGTCATGATTCACTGCAGGCTGAATACAGTTACAGGAGCTTGTAGCCCTCGTTGTAAAATATCCCTTTGACCAAACGCAAACATTAGAACATTACTGAGGAAGGAAAAAGCAGCGCTTTGCTTTATATTATGTCAGTCAGTATGTATGTGTAGTCTCTGCAAACCTTTTACTGAATAGAAGCAAAAGTCTACCAAAGGGATGGTGCAGAGAAGGCGTCCGCATTCAAAAGGGAAAAGGCATGCATTGAAAAGAGATGCATTGATACCCTCGTACCGAGCCCGAGTACGAGAACATATTTTTTTTTTTATACTTGCCGAGTCCAATAGTGTAACGAATTACATACGCATAATTAATTCGTTTTTAGTGTAAATGAGTGCAAATGTACCTTAACAATTAAGATCATTGAAATCCAGCTTAATTTAAATAACGTGCACTAGCTAGCTATGCTATAATGGTTACCTTGGATCGAGGAGCGCTGCACTGAAGAGCGGGTCTTGTTCTACGTGAGGAAAACGCTTCTGTAAAGGTGTAAAGCTGTTTCCTAGTTTTGATGCTCCTTTTCAACAGTCACAACTTGTTTCACAGTGACAGCAGGAATCACATCCAAGGATCATCCGAAAAGCTCCCTTGTGGAGCGTTACGGCTAACTGAGCTGTCGCTGAATGTCCTCTAAAGCCAGACAATATTCTGCTTTGGTGACTCACACTTTTACGTTTGAATAGACCATTGTGCACAGAACAGACAAAGCCTACGATTTATATACTCACACTGTACGAAAACGCTTCGTCCACGCTGACATGCTACGTGAAACGCAGGCTCTACAGACAGCTCTGTCTACGGATAATTTACAGTAAAGCTTTTTCATTAAAAATAACACGCTGTACACCGAATACTCGGCAAGCACACCGAGAAACTGAGCAACGGCAAGCCTGTGCAGTGAAGTATACACGATAAGCCGATAAGCTTCGTCTTTCAAAAATCGTTCAAAGAAAAGAAAATAAAATCAACGTATTAACATTTACACCTCGTAATTCTATTCAGTCAAACAGAGTTGACATTGGTAGGAAATGTCGACTTTTTGTTGGTATCAGTGCATTTTTTTGAGGTTGTGTTTGAGTAAATGAGCATGATACTGGGCCTATACCCAATACCAATATCAGTACCAATGCATCCCTACTGAAAAAGCTACAACTTAATCTCTCTCTGCAAAACCGTCTGGAGCAGTATAAATGAGTTAATGACAAGTTAGTGGTGGGCGATGCGGCAAAAATTAGAATATTGCAATACTTAAGACATTTTCAAGATGTACGATATGCATCATGATATTTGCTGTTTAATAAGTTACAGTAGACACAAAAGAAACAGTAGTGCCACATTAAAAAAGAAAAAAAAAAAATTCACATAATGCACTGCAGAAAATCCAGTTTAACAGAACTAAATTATAGCTGTCTTTGTAAAAAAACACGTGGTTCAACAGCGCTGTTTAACTACTGACAATATCGACAATATGCTCAAAAAAGCATTACTGTGACACGATGCAACAAAATATGGCCATACTGCCCACCCGAAATACCAGCGATGGCCTTTTAAACTCATAAGCTTTTAAATGGCCAACAATACAAAAAGGACCTATACTGATGGAAAACTGACAAGTAAAAATGTATATATTTATGGAAACAATAATTTGAGAACGTCCCTTTCAGCCATGGCAGACTAAAAAAATCTTTAAGGATTCAGAACTGAGGTGTCTACAGAGATTTAGCATTAAAGAAAAATTCCACCTCTTCTTCACTGAAAATGAAGTGGTTACGATTGCGCCACCTGATGCCAGAGTGATTGTTGTAAGACAGTTTTAAGATGTGTTTTTGGCGTAAAATGTATATTTTTCTTTTAAAACACTTTCATAGTAGAGAGGAACAGGTCACACTGTTTTACGATTAGTTTGTGTCTTGTTTTTTAATCCATTTATTTGAATCCACATGTACATGCAGGCTATTGTAAGGCAAAACAGTCCCCAAAGAAAAAAAAAAAAAAAAAGGGGTTTTTTTTTAAAAAAACAGATTTACCATTATTCACATCATCACATATAAAAACTGAAATAAAAAAAGGAGCAGCTTCATGGGTGGTTTTTGATAGTAAATAAAATACCTGTATGTCCCTATCCCTGGTTTCCGTCACTGCCACTGTAAAGAAATCTTAGTGAGTTTCTCTACAAAGCACCATTTCACATCAAACCACTCTGAATTACTTGGTTTACACCTCAACAATTATGCAGAAATAAGAAAAAACAGGGGGATTCCCCTTTAATTACGTGCCTAATCACAAATAATAATCACCCCTTTGAGTGTTGGGTTCATTACATGTTATTCCTTTTAAAATGACTGTACATGTGCTATGAATTATTATCTAGGAATTACAGTAATTTGGAGTTTAATTTTGACTTCAGAACTTCAGATTGTTGCTTTATTTAGTGTCAAAGTGAAGGTTTAATGGTGAAAAAAAATCAACCAAACTGCAAATCAAATATATGATAGAGCTTAAAGAAACACAATAAGAAGACCGATCTTACATTGTTCCTAACATTACATCACACATGTCAGGGTCTGCTATTTCAGGCTAGATTTTTTTTTTGTTGTTACAGGACACAATCATTTTTTTTACTTCTGATATGTAATCCAGCATTATCTGCTGATAACGGCCCGATAGATACCCATCAATACTGAGACGACAGCTCTAACTGTTTATTTAATATACATACATATATACATATACATACATACATATACATATACATACATACATACATACATATACATACATACATATATACATATATATACATACATATATACATATATATACATACATATATACATATATATACATACATATATACACACACACACATAAAATATTCTTCTTTTTAACTTCATATTTTGGCCCAACATTTCTCCACTGGTTAGATCAGGGAGCTCAAAAGGTATTTTAATCATCTCACTGATGGGAAGAGAAAGGCTTGCTGCCACACGTTTGTCTGGCTGAGGTAGGGAATGGCTGCAGGTTAAGTATCGAAGACTCTGGAACAGAGTCAATTCTGCATGTTTAGAAGCCATTCCACTCACACTCAGCCCTCGCTCATCAACTCCGTCTTTAGATGTTACTGTTTCTCATTAAAGGCTGTTGGCTAACATGGGCTTCTAGCTGGTACTGAAGAAATTAAGAGATTAGTTTCATTCTAAGTGTCAGGAACACAACAGCCATCGATGTGAACTTGCCTTGATCCTAAAACTACATCTTACCACTTTCTGTACAGAAGGTAGCTTAGCTGTTGCACAGCACCCAAGCCGTGATAAACGACAGCGTGTCCACTACTCTCCATATTCTACCATTCCACGTTATGGCACATTATTTTACCAGGCACAAGCAGCGTGTGCCCCCCATTTAAAGGAGAGCTGTAGATATCCATTTGGGCTTCAAAAGAAGCAGTCATGAATTCTTTGCAATGTATTCTTGGCAAAAAGCACACAGATCTATTTTAACGCCAGCATAAAGGGTAGAACGAAGCGAGGGACGCTAACCTCTGATCATCTGTGTGAAACTTTAAACCAAATCACAAACAAGAGCCAATAAACATTTCTCTGCTATTTAGAGCTCCAGTGCTTACAAAATACAAACTGACTTTAAACACGCTTCTTCCAGCGAGTGTGAAACACCAAGAGCACCCCCACCAAATGTGAGCAAATAAGGCAAAAATGTAACGGATCAACCTCATTCATTTCAAATTGGGTTTCTATATTGTACTATTTATGCCAACGTGGTAGAGTCACACAGTGAAGTGGGCTTTCAAAAGTTAAAAACAACTTGCAATAACCGCAGTAAGAGTGTCCACCTTTCGCCTAAACACTCATGATTAAATGGTTCTTTGCATCGCTAAATGGTTCTTCAGACTGACGGAGAATGTGCTGTAGAAGGTTCTATATAAAACCTTTTTGAAAACTGTTCTAGACAGCTCCAAAAAGGGTTTTTCAATAGTTACAATGTCAAGCCTGTAACAATAGAAGAACCCTTTTTGGAGCTATCTAGAACCATTTTCAAAAAGGTTCAATAGAGAAGCATATAAAACACATTCTCCATCAATCTGAAGAACTCTTTCACCATGCAAAGAACCATTTAATCATGCAAAGGGTTCTTTGAGTGTTCATGGTTCTATATAAAAACCATTTTCCTTACTATTTTTTTAAGTGCGTATAAGCTTTTGCTGTATTGTCAGGAGTATGAGAGTTCAATGCCACAGCCATCTGTGATCGGGAGGCCAAGAAAGCATAATTGGTCTCGCTTTCTCTGGGTGGGCAGTATGACCCTCCCTCTTCCCTATTATTCAGCATGATACTAGCCAGTGCGAGTGCCCGTTAACTGATGTAACAGAATGAGAGGCAAGTGTTCTTCTCCAAGCTTGTTCAGCTGTTGCATCGATGACAGTCTGAAGAGATGCAGTGGTGCTACTTAAACACACCCCTTAGCCTTCTCCCTCCCAGCTAGGGAGCAACAAGTGATAGAGGCAGACCTAGTTATTAAGTGGAACTGGCTTCTTTTCCTGCTTTTGTCACAGCATTTAAAAGTAACTAGTAGCCAAATCATCAGATTCTAGACGCACTATAAAACTGTCCATCAAAAGTAAACAAAGCGTACCAATGATAAATGATAAATTAAGGTATTATACTGTATCTTATCTAAATTACCTGGCTGTAATACCTATCAAAACATAAAAATCAGATCCAAATTGTCAAAGTACGCAGAGCAGATCAACAATGGATCTAGACATCCCTACACAATATTCAGGTTTCTGAGGCTTGCAAAAAAGAACCATCAGCAAAACCAAAAATGTCATTTTTTAAAAAGGGCCCATATAAATAAGTCAAGCAAATAAAATACATTACTAAAATGAAACTGTGACATAATCCAATCTGCTACTGGTACTGTTACTATGCAGTTTATATATACACTTACTGTGCCAACTCATAGCTTCACCTTCCAGAGGATGTAAATAAACTCCACTTGTAAGCCAGGATTGCCCTGCCCTGCCATGCAGCGCCAGATCACTGGCTTTTTTTAGGCTTCGTGTTGATTTCCTGCCAGAGCCTCTGCCCCTGCTGGCTTGGGGACCCTCTTCGGGCCCGGCCCTGTCACAGCACTGGAGCGCTGCACTCTTGTTCTTGGCAGACAGCTTACCTGAGCAGCGGAACTTGACCGCAAGCTAGCCACCCCCAGTGGAGCCATCCAAGCTGCTGAGTGCTCGAGGTAAGAGTGCTGTCCAAACGCTCCGGTTTATTCTCCCTTTCTCTCTCGCCGCTCGGCAGAACGAGCCGGCTAAGTCAGAGCGCTAGCGCTCATAACGAGGCTGACAACTGAACAAAAATATCCCAATTAGCAAGGCAGGCTTTCTGCTACACTGCCTTAAGCATCCAGAGGGTCATGCGAGGACAGAGGCTTTTGGGGATTTTACCAGCAGCGCACACTGCATATTTCGCACAGTTGGACATTTCTGTGATAACTAGCTTTCAAACCTTATTACCACTGAATACGTCTAATGAATTGCTAACAACGTGGGTGATCTCAGTAGTCGTGCGCTTTGATGGCATATTTTCCCACTTCGCTCGCTGTGCCACGTTGAAAACTAGAAGGGATATTCCATCATTTACGCACCGAAACCTATTTTTTTTCAACTCCCATGCCTACTATGCCTGTGGGAGGGGCCTCCTCTGAAATTATGCAACGTACTTGAAATGATCACCAAGAAAGGGCTGGGGGTTAAGTAATAGTAGTCTCTGCCAGCGTGATGGTATGCGCCTTTAAGATGGCAATATCAATAAATGATATCCTCCTGGGAGGAGTCTCGGAGTATAGTCTTACACTAACACGTGACTCCATATAAGGCATAAGCGAGAGGGAGAAGAGCAAACGGAACCAACGCAAAGGCTACACAGGAACTCCATTTTCATAGCTGTGAGCTTTTCAAGCCCTGTGCTTGCCTTTAGTCTTAAATACAAGCACAATAAATTCATTCCCAACAGCTGTCCAATATCCAGAAGCACATGAGAAGTTAATTATCAACATCTGCCTTTGAGAAAAAGAAGTAAAAAGAATAAATATGAGCCCAATAAGAGCGAGAGCAAGTGAGAGAGCGAGAGAGAGCCTGCATTGTTAGCGAAGAAGAAAAAGGACTGGCATTGTTACTCTGGTGCTGAGTCCATTAATGCATTCATAGCTGACACAATACAAAGGACCGCCTCGGAAAAAAGGGATTCTACCGTTCGTTCTGCTCCAGTGACAAACTCCGGACAAAATGAACACGAGAAATATTTTAACCCTTTTTCTCTGCCGCAGGGCTGACCTAGCACGCATGTCGTAGGACTGCAGCAATTTATTAAAAGCATGCTGGTGAATCATTAAAGTGATGCGGTTAAACCCTTAAACTATTATCTTAAGTAAGGATGCACAATTACACCGGAATCATTTTGGTATCAGCTACGGCTGGTCACTGTGACAATATTTATCATTATCACAATAACTTACGGCACAACGTGTCACAATGTTTCTCTGAGCATAGTTTGGATTGTCAGTACTTCAAGAACAATGAACAACTGCATGTTTCATTACAAAGAGAACATAATTAATCCCGTTTAATTGGGTATAGAGCAGAACATCGTTTAAAACACTCCATAAAACTATGTTCAACAAAACTACTACCTTTTACTCTCGTTTTCTTGTAATTTTATTTATTTATTTATTTATTTATTATAGTACCACCGGTTCTTTTATTGCCTGTTGTCTGTTTTGCCAAAAAAATAAAATATTGTGACATACTGGGCAAAAACGTCTGGGAATATTGTGATATTACACTTTTGCTACATCCCTCAGCACTAGTTAAAAGCAGATTTTTGCTTAAAAAATAAATAAATAAAACACTGTCATCAGGAAAAAAAAAAAGTTATTTTAAACAAATATTTGATGATGTATTTGTTGTACTCCAGAAGAGCAGAATATTGGCTGAATGCACTTAAACCATCTGCACTTAATTCGCTTTACTGCATTCGTAACGCTACAGAAAGGAACAAAAAATATATACCTGTACATCCCCAATCTGTTATGAAATCATATGTAAGTTTTGTAGTTTTGAGTGGGAATCATTTCAGTATCAGCAGACGTGCATTTTAAAAAAAAAAAATACTGGCTTTGGACAGATTTGATATGTCACAGACTGATATATCAAACTGATATGTGAATATATATTTATTGTACTCCAGAAGAGCAGAATGTTTAGGTGATGTTGGGTTACTGGGCCAAAATATCTGTTTTTATTCATTTTACTGCACTGGTAACCCTACAGAAATAGGCCTAAATGTTACATTCTACATTTTGTGTATGTTTATGTATCAGTGCTGGCACTGGCAGATGTGTACATGAAAAATACTGGATATCAGCATCGGCTCACAATTTCCAAATCTGTTAAACACTAGTTATGGGAATCTAAGTGAGCATGAGCCCATTAGGGTTTAAAAGCTTAAAGTGCACATAAAGCAGGAATGAATATGTGATCTGAGTGTCACGCCACAGAAATATAAAAACACACATTATAAAATTAGACTTCAAAATTGTGAAAAAAAACAAAAAAAAACAAGCAGTATTCTCTACTCTGAAACCACAGCCACCCACAGAAAATCTCTTCAGCTTCGTGTTCGCCAGAATGGAACTGCTGCGCTTCTACAAGGGGGACAGAAATTCCAAAATAAGCTTGTGAACAGGCAGCCGACTTTAGCTTCGTACTAATGTTAGCACATCTGTTAGCTCGCTAGGTTAGGCAGCAAAGCCTCTTTGGGTTGAAACAACTAAATAAAATATTGGACTGTGCAGCCGGACATGTTTGAGCCACCAGAGCCAGAATCCAATTCGGAGCCAGAGGACACTGACCTACCCGAGAATCAACCCCGTTCCTCTCAGTCTGAAACAGAATGTTAATTTTTCACCCATTTAAGCAAGTTAGCAACAGGTATATACAGATATAGATATAATATAATATTAGCATAAACTAGCCAAGTGCAGTTAGGCTGGGAGAACCACTGCTGCTAATGTGCTGTAGTTTTTATAAGGGTACAGTGTTAGGGGAGGGGTCATGTTAATTGTGGCCATGATTTCAAGCCCGCCCAAAAAATCCTGAACAAAGAAATGATCAACTTAAAAGGTCTCCACAATTCAGTACTACACAGTTCAGTCTTTTCATGTATTTTTGAAATTATTTTTGAAATTATATACTTTTAAAATGTATAAAGTGTTCAGAAACAAATCTCTGAATTTGCTTTACATGGACTTTAAAGATTGGCCTGTATTACTCTGACCACTTTCACTTTTGTTGATCATGACATCAACTGATTAAACACCTTGATTCAAAACACCTACAGAAATTCTCACCTGGAGCTGTGATTGGTTCAGAGGCCAACAGTGCAAAAACAAACAAAAAAAAAAAAAATTCTGCATATGTTGTGTATCAATATGAAAGTCAGACCATTTAACAATCAGGCTGTTTATAATACTTAAGATTTCTCCACTTAACTTCCTTCACAGCGCCAGTCCTATTCCCAGACTGATCTCAGTCTATTTGGAGCTACATTTAAAACAAAATCATGGAACTGCAATCTTAAAACAGATAATACTTCTCCACAGGGGGTTCCGTTAAATGTTCTAAAAGAAAAATTGTGAGGAACACACTAACAGTGTAAGAGAAAATGTGAAGAAATACTAATAAAATATGATATTGCAGTGGTAACTGGCATCTCCACAATGAGCGAGGAGTAGAATTTCTGCTCTAAAATCATTTTGTATACATGGACGGAACCTGTATCAGTGCAACTCGTCACCTTGGAATGCGTTTTTGTTTGTTTTATGTATATCAGACTGATGTAGGATATATTGTGCCTCACCACAGACAGGGGCTTCAGAAGCCCTATATACACTACAGTTTATATTGCAATGTTTATCTGTAATGCTCCTGTTAAATAAATAAACAAACAAATAAACGTCACTACGCTGCCACAGTGCTGTCATGTGTTATTCCACTGCGATATTGCTCAACCCTACAATGCAAGCTTTTTATATTTGAAAGAGTGAAGAAAAGCTGACAAAAAGACTTTCCGCGGGAATAGTAGAGAAAATCTCCAATGTGGCACTTCACACTGAAAAATCTGTCTCCGTCAAACACAGCAATGAGATCCTGATAGGAAAACTATAGATTCACCAGTGTCATTTAAATAACACAAAGAGGACAAAAAGTCGGATATACTTGTTGTACATTCCATACATAAGACAGCAGGGTTTCTGATAGGAATTCTGGGTAAGAACAGATACTTTGGCCCACTTTGCATTTCTTAAATTTACCTGTCACTATTCTAGCCTTCAGGAGCTCTGAACGCCGGCGTGCTGCTGCACAGAGTGTAGGCTATAGTATCACCTGGAAACTGAAACCTGCCACTGAAACCACTCTATTACATATATAATGTGAGAGAGGGCATCAGAGGGCACTCTGTGTAATGATGCATTCAGGTCAAGGATGAATTCACCCCTCATAGAAATTCCAGCAAAAAAACATTAAGGGAGATTTTCACTCCTTTAAAAGACGAGTTGGCTACTTAATTACAGGCAGATGATTGCAATACGGTGATACATGTGCCAGGAGTAGTGAATTGGTAAAGTATGAGGTTTGGTATCTCAGTATCAATAGCAAATTAATTCTTTTGGCAACAAATGAACAGCTTCAAATACTGTGTTCATTAAAGCTGCACTATGTAAGATGTTTTTTAGTTAAAATTGAAAGATTGAAAAAGAAAAAAAAAAAAAATCATGCTAAAATATGGTGTGTGTGCGCTGCTGCATGTCACCCCGTAAAGCCTGTAATTATAATTAAAAAGTCAGGCGTGGGGTCGGATTTCGCGGGACTTTCAGACCACACTGTACTTCTTCACAGGCTCAAAAAGAAGGTCGGGCTCAATGTTTAGGTCTCAGATTCACCCGCATGCAAATCCATCCCACACCAAAAACTCTGGTCAGTCTTTGTCAATCTCCTGCCAAATAACACAACCTCCCGTAATAAAATCCTGCAATACTACTCAACTCTTGTAGGTTGACAAGGTTCTTTCTTTTCTGATGCCATCGGTGCCGGTGTTGTGCAGAATTTCAACTTCTTGGCAGAGTCTGACCCCCCTTCTCGTGCAAGCGTCACGCAGACCTATGGACGCTATAGATTACACTCACGATTTCGGATGTTTATACATGAAAACAATCGAAATCGTGAGTGTAATCTGTAGCGTCTACATGCCTGCATGATGCACATGCACACAAAAGGGAGTCAGATTTTATATCCTTCGGCTCGTCAACAAATGGACGTGTACAGCTGCTGTCCGTGAGGGGGGCTCACAACGCGATTTGTATTTACGACAACGGTGTAACAAGTGAGAGAGTCCTCATCTGTAGGGGGACCCCAGGAGCAAAAATACCAACTGTCACAACAAAGGCCAAAGCAACAGGAGATACTGCTGCAGCACACTTGACTACAACGACGTGTTACTCCGGCAAAATATTCCAATTTGCAGTCAGAGCTCTCTTATATACAGATACAGATATACTGCATCACACAATTCAACACTGATTTCAGAAGGATGCAACTATTGACATAACCACCAGGACACTTAACAGCCCTGGATTCAACCTTCCTAAACATTAATAACTGCAAAATTAAATACATTTGTTCAAACACTGCGGCACTCGGTTTTCTCTGCTGGTGTTTAAGTACATTTGCTTAGCTTGTCTAGTTAATAAAGTTAAAAATAAAAGTTACCTTACTGCATAGATAACGCGGTTAAAACAGTGACTTTGGATAATAAAGCTGGTCTCAGCCGATCAGTCCACTCAGCATCAGCTTTTCAGGCTGATGTGTGGAGTCATGCTGCTTATTACTCAGTCAAACTAGCTCATACCAACTATGACTGGAGGAAAACAAAGTGTGTTTGGAAACCACACAGGTTTACCACACGGACAAATCCATGGCTGATATATATATATATATATATATTGTTTAATTGTGGCTTTGAAGATAAAACACTGGTAAAAAAAACACTGTCCTGCCCTCTGTCACTGTATGGGGGTGTCTTTTAAAAGTCACAAAGGCTCATCTTTTGACTAAAATATAAATGTACATGCTGCAAAGCAGCTAGCAACGACTGCTAAGCAATGACTGGAGAGCTAAGTGAAACGGGATGTCTTGAGATGGTCCGAGTGCCTGATGTTGACAGTCTAGTCCTGCCCCTTCCCTGAAGCACGGCACAAGGCTTGTTTTGTGTGCCGGAGACTGTTCAGTGTACTACTGATGAATAGTAGCATGCAGTACACAGCACACAATAAATAGTATGCTATTTCAAACACAGCCTGTCTTTCTACCAGTGGTGTTAAAGTTGAATTAGTATTATTAGTAATATCAGTAACGTTGGTTACGGTTCTGAAAACTAGACGCGATGTAGCGAGAGGCTAAGATCACGCTGCAACATGCATCCATTCGTCTCTCCCACTGGACGTCAGTTATGCAAAGCGGAAACTGTTCATTCTGTGGAAATGTGATTTTCATGTTCAGGTTCATGTGAACCCTGCTTTCTCTTCATGAAAGTATTGTAACTGAATTATTGAACGTAACAAATACATTCTGATGAAGCTTATTTTGTCCACTAAAATGGAAAAATCTCTCTTTAAGGTCAAATTTGAGCAAAAAAAAAAAAA
>JAILXH010140932.1:0-15805 GCA_023558415.1 Piaractus mesopotamicus
AACTATATGTAAGGGAGCTTTTAGAGGTGGACGCTTGGTTCCTATCACCACCACTGTGAACAGTTCTGACAGCAAGTTTCTCTATGATAGAGCATTTAACACCAAACCACTGTCAATGACTTTGTTTACATCTCAACCATTTAAATATGTATTATGAGTTCCCCTGCTTTAACCGACATATAAACAACACAGCCCCAACCTTCTGTGCCATTCAGTTTAAGCAAAAAGGACTTTTTCAGAAATAATACTAAATAAAGCTCAATCAGTGTCTCAGAAACTGCATCAGTGTAAGTAAATATATTTTCTGGCTTTAAATTAGACTTTCAATGAACTGCTAATTGATAGTTACAGAGTCAATCAATGCTGCCGTGGCAAGGCTAATCATTGGGAAATCAATTAAGTGATCAATTCAGAAAGGTTTTCTCCTCATGAAAAAGAAACAGCTCTAAAGCAATCGCATGTCAATGATATTAACTAATTAGATGATCTGTAATCTCCAAACTATTGAAAAATGTCAGTCAAAGCCATGGAGTCTAGTTTGGCCTGGGACCCAAAATAGTCAATGCTCTTTCCATTGACATCACTACTGACAGAAATGTCTAAAAAGAGTTCTATGAAGGGGAATTCCAACATTTTAGATGTAAACAAAGTCATTCAGAGTGGTTTGAAGTGGAATGCTCCATTCTAGAGAAACTTAAAGTCTTATTCACAGTGGAGGTGATAGGAACCAGACGTCCGCAGAGTTTAACGGAAAGTTATTGCATAAAATGGCTATGACTGTCCAATTGTTTTATGATAGTTTTGTGATAAATTGTTGACCTGAAATGTGTTTTTAAATCCATCCATGCTGGAGGGGTACATGCACGGTGTTGTCAGGCAAAATAGTCCTCAAAGAAAACATACTTTTTCAGACTTATGACTATTTCATCATCATCAATGTCTCATATAACATACATGTGTGGGTTCACTTCTGGTTCTGGATAGAGAATAAAATGGCTACATTAGTGTTGTAGACATGGTGACTCCTGGTTCCTATCACCACCACTATAAAGAGGTCTAGGTTGGTGAGTTTCTCTAGAATGGAGCATTTCTCATCAAACCACTCTGAATTCTTTTATTTACATCTCAATGACTGAATTATGCAGAAATTTTGGAAAAAAAAAAAATGGAAATGGCAGAAAAGTAAGTAAGTAGATCTCTAATCTCCAAAACATTGGAAAATACCAATCAAAACCTTAATTATTTTAAATCTTGGAGTCTAATTTAGGCAAGAACCCATTACTTTTCTATTGACATGAATAGTAAAAGATATCTAAAAATTGTATAGCAATATTGTATTGTTGGTGCATTTAGTTGCATGTAAATGGCGACGTGTTCCACCTAAAAGTCCTTGCCAGTGAACAAAAAATAAATAAATAAATAAAAGAGAAAGAAAAAACATTTTCTCCAAGTTGCTCTGAGGGGGAAAGAAAAAAAAAAGTCATTTGTAGGTTTGGTAACATTTCTCAATGCTGTTCTCCACATTTCCTGTTCGAAAACTCCAGCCGTTTGTGTGCATGGGCACTCTTCAGTTCACCATGACTGGGTAAAGTTGGCTTTTGTGAAATGATGTGGGGTGCGTTCACATCTGGCGGGGAGTTTCGGCACGCCTCTGAGTCTGTGTGAGTGTCTCTGAACATCTGTGTTTCCAGACCCCACATTGTTTTGTTGCTTTGCATTGATTTTTTTTTTTTTTTTTTTCCTCCTCTTCTACCAACTCCCATGTCGGCTCTTTGATTCCTCCGGGATTATCTTTAGAGATGTTCTCAAGGAAGTATGCACACCTCCTAATCCTCTCTTAGGACTTTCTAGTGGCACTTTTTAATCTACTTATTTAACTCGCTCATATATGTACATTTTACTTTGAGCTTCGGCATTCCCATTGTTAAGATTTTAAGCAATAGTTAATTCAACATTTCACAATTTGCCCCTTACCCAGTCATTGATTTTGGTGCACCTGATCTCTGCTAGATCTTCCTATCATCTACAACATATAGCATTGAATGGGTTTTTTATAAAACATTGCATTAAAATAACTTTAATCACAAAAAAGAGCTATTGTACATTCCATATATAGCACTGTGCAAAAGTCATAGACCACTTTCCATTAAGCATTTTTATAATTTAAAGTAATTTTTTCAGTAGCAGGAAAAAATCTGTAAATAATACATAATACAATACTGTGCGGATGTTTTAGTCAACTGAGAATATTAGGATTGAAAAAATTATTTATCTGGCTCAGATAAAAAAACACAAATATTACTATAAATAATGCCACAGTATAGTCACTACCTGTTAGCAATGGCCTATCAACACCTTAGCAACCACTTGAGGTAGCATAGCAATGGCGTGGCATCACCTTAGCAACCAACTGGGATATCACTACTCAAAGAGTTAGCAGTGATTTTACGCATTTTATGCATATCCATTTCCATGCCTCTCATATTCCAAGCCGCGTATTAATTATAGTTATCATCCAATACCTGAGTTTGCTAAGTAGCACATTATTATGTTAAATCAAGTGTGCTGGTGATAGAAATGGACAAATCTATGCAGTGGCTAGGGGTGTTGAGGAGAAATCTGGAACCAAATTCTGTTCTTCAAAGATATCAACCACACTTTAAAAAATGAAATCTTGACTATTTATTTTTTCTATTGATTCCAATTACATATGGTGATTTTACAAGCAAAAACAAAGCTAAGATGGTTTCAAATAATATGCTTAGGCACCTAAGACCTTTGCACAGTACTGTATGTGTAACAGAAAATTATGCAAAAGCCTCAACAACTAAATATAATATCACATTTTAGGTTGAACATTTAGCATGTCCAACCTGGTTATGGGGTGGTCAGTCCATTGTTGTGAGAACACCAGCAGCTTCTTTGTTTGATGTGTCCGTCTCCTTTTCTCAGTGAGGTTCTTCTTGACAGCTACACATCTTTTCAGACCCATAGAGCTAAATCGTCTTCTCACAGTGGAAGGACGGACAGAAACACCTGTGGATGTTTTCAGATCTGAAGCAGCTCGATTTTCTCCTCTCTGTCAAAGATAAAAGCTTTAAGCGCTGTTTATCTGACAGGGCAGTTTTGGTGGGCTACCAGGTCTTGCAGGTGGCTGTTAGAAGTCCCATTTCCTATATCCTATAGCTTTGAACTTTCATTGAAAACTCCTTTTTCCCCTCATTGTTCTTTGACTTTGGCCTTCCTTATAGAAAGTGGATTATCTCCTCAGAAATATCTCAAGAAAAAAAAAAATAGTTTGTGTTTGATGGCTGGTTTGACTGGAAATTAAATAAACGAAGGCTTGTCTAAGTATTGCATGTTGCTTTATAATGTTAAAAAGTTGGGAATCACTTCATATTAATAATTTGTGTTAATTTATATACAACAATAACTTACAAAACACAGATTTAATTTGGAAAAAAACTAGACACTAAAAGCTATTTTTAGAAGTTTTATTCAATATTTCAAGTATTTTGAGTTATATTATATACTTAGAGTAATTATCTATTTGCAATATTTTGTATCATTAACCTCAACTTTTCAGAACCCATCAAATTTGAGGCATTTGGAACTTTAATTATGATTTAATTGCTGATATTATATAACTTTCTCAGTCATTTTAAAGTCATCATTCGAGGCTAAAATCTCTTCACTGTTTTACACTTTCCTAATAATTGTTTGAAAGTTTTGAAATTGCACGGGACTAGCATGCTTGTAAAAGCCAACTTGCTGTTCTTCATTTTCTTTTTAATATTATTCTGCAATCAATGTCACTCCTCCTAAAGCTTTCAAGAACCACAAAACTTTGCATGATTGTCCAGCTTGCACAATAGCTTAATAACACAATAGTAGCAACCACCTGGTATAGCTAAGCAATGGCATAGCAAAACCTTAGCAACCGTCTATGACAGCATGGAACTGGCCTAGCAACACCTTAGCTACCATCTGGCATACTATAGAACTGGCCTAGCAACATCATAGCAACCACCTGGGATAGCAAAGCAACAACCTAGCATTGCCTTAACAACCACCTGGGATACTGTTGCAACAGTCTACTGACACCTTAGCAACTACCAAGCTACACCCTAACAACAAGCTGGAACACCATAGCAACCTTATAGCAACACAATAGCAACTACCTATTGTGCAACTCCTTCATCTTTTGAGTGCTATTAGTTGGCTTTATAAAGCACTACTTAAAATTTGTTCACCAACTTTACTTTTTTAGCCCATTTTATTCATTTATCTGAAACCAAATAAATTTTGTATTTTCACAAACATTGCAAACTTTTGGAAGTGATTCTGTTTTGAATGGTAGCTTATACATAAAAGTCATGTATAGTCATCTGCCACACAATAGAAACATTAAAGGGGTTATTATTAAGTTATGGCAGGTAGATCTCTTATAATGAGTAGAAGCCTAAGAATCTAGAAGCTCTTGAACTTCTAATTGGTGTTTAATTAACTCCTTATTATAGACACATCAGGGTCAATCTACAACAAATTAAGACTTTAGTCCATCCAGACATCTAGATTCAAGATGAATTCCATGTTTACTGGCTTAGAGCGGATCACCGTGGGACTACAGGGATTCGCCATAGGACTTAATGACTTGAAGGTAATGGTTAATGAGTGGAGGATCGACCTGTTGCTTAATGTGTACACTAATGGAAAAACAGCCAGTCAGCCGAGCCCACTAGAGCGTGCAGAGCTCATAAATAAGCCCACCGCAATATGATCAGCTCATTACCGGAGGAATAAGGAATCCGCTTCACTAATCGATCCGTATAGAACAGTTACGTTTTCGGAAAGAAAACACAAAGCTGGAGAAATCTACAGAAGGTAGTGGCTGTGGTTGCACTATTATTAGTAATTTAGCATGAATTGTACTATTGTTCATGAAATTGCACCATATTGCACCAATATGAAAAAACGTCATTATTTGGGACTGATTTTTTCCAATATTTTTAACACAACAAATAGAAACTGAACAATAAAATTTGCAGAAAAATGTCATTTTGACTTAGAAAATCAACAAGCTTTTGCACATTTAAGCTTCTGCATATGTCTGTGCATTATGACTGATGAATGTAAGTGTTTAGCTGATAATGCTTTGTTCTCATGATGGCTGGCATGTGAAACAAAAATATTAGCACAGATATTAAACCAAAATGTTCCTTTAATTATCATTCTTGCTACAAATTCATTGCCAAAGAAAGGCTATTTGCTAAACTGTAAAAATGGTAAACTTGCAGTATATTACTGACCACTAGTTGCATTACTTTTAAAGTAATTTACTGATCTATATTAATAGTATATAACAGTAAAATAGCCTGCTGTACACGTACAATAATAAGATGTAATTAATTAATTTAGTAATCACCTGTTTTACATAGTAATTGTAAAATTGTTGTAATAGCCAGTAATGTAAATTTACCTGTGAAAAAAAATAAATACCAGACCCATAAGTATACATTTCTTAAAGAACCTTTAAATAAACTTAAAGACAAACTAGGATGAAAAAAAATCAATGAACATATTTTTTTCATCATGTTTTACACTGTATATCGCTGCTGTTGGAACAAAACATCATATCTCCATTTTTGTCATTTTTCAGTTTTCGACATAACTTGAAAATGCCTCTTTCCCTTTACATTGTGTGTAAATTTCATGAAGATTGGACCAATGGAAATGGCCCAAAATGACCTGTAAAAATGTCTGGTTCCATTGACTCACATTAAAAGTAAAGCATGTTTTTCCTTCTCCTGTAAAGTTAAGAGGTTTTGTTCCGACAGCAGTGGTATGCATACCTCAAGTAAGTGTGTATCTGCAAATACACATTTTACAGAATTTACACTAACGTGACCAAAACTCTCAGGTGCTAACATGCTCAACATCAACCTCACAGTAATTTGCTGTATTATTACTGAAAATATGTTGAGATGACTTGATTTTAGAGTATTTTACTGTATACATTTAATGTTAAATATTGTGAAATCCTGGCAAAATTAACAGTGTAGCATATATCACTATATAACAACCATTGTATTGTATTAGTCTTGGCTTTAAGACCATCAGACCCAAATATCTCAAGTATTCTTATAACATTTGAATCCAGCAATGAGCAAAAAGAAGGTGATATTAAACCGATGTGCAACTGTTATGCCAGTTTAATGATGTTCATTAATATTTCATGCATAGTGGTGCTCAATATAATGTAATTAAAAGTGACATGAAGCCCTGAGGGGTTCTCCACTACTTCACTTATTGTTTACTGTTATTGGCTGCTAGCTTACATATTTCATTAACTTCATGTTTCATATTGCATCCGTATTCATCAAAACTGAAACAGGCTTGTTGTGCAGTGTCTGCATTTTTAGTGTACTACAATTTCATTGCACTTTGTAATAGCAGACAAACTTCCCACCCCAGCTTTTCCCAGATTTTCCCAGAGTTTCCCAGATGTAATATACTTACAGGTTTCTGATTTGACAGAAAGCTTTTAAGCAGACATCAGTTTGATGGCAGGGCTGCTGTGTTTCATGCGAGGTGTCTAAATTGCGTTATTATTTTTAGGCCTGTGTGTGCATGTGTAGTGTGTGCGTGGTTATGAGGGTGTAAAGCTGACACAGCTCCATCAGCTGTAGATAATCACTGACATGTGAAGGCCAGACATGTCACGTTCAGCAGAGCGTCAGGCAGAACTGCGGAAAGAACACAGGGCTCTCTCTCCACAATGTGTTGCCGTTTTCGCCTCACAGATTTGGGTTCTCCATTGTTGTTCTTTATTTCGTGGAGCTAGCTTTATCTGTAAGCTGTGAGAAGCTGCATATCAACTGCCTACGCCCCTAAAAAGACGGTTCCTCATGGGTTCTTTAGTAAAGGCAATGGATCTATATATAGATATATATATATAGAACCATAAACACCCAAAGAACCATTTGAATGCATTCATGGTTCTTTGCATGGCCAAATTATTCTTCTCTACACTCTTAAAAAAGATCAGTTTTTCAAGGCTTCTTTAGTCAAGGGGATGATTCTATTTAGAACCGTGAGATCTATATAGAACCAGTTCATGCTTAATTGATTCTTTGCATGGTGAAGTGGTTCTTCAGATTGATGGAGAATGTGTCATATATGGTTCTATATGAAGCCTTTTATGAAAATGGTTCTATAGAGCACCGAAAAGGTTTTTTGCTCTTGTTACGATGTCAAGGTTGCATACAACAGAAGTACCCTTTTTGGTGATATATAGAACAATTTTCAAAAAGGCTCTATATAGAACCGACACATTCTCCACCAATCTGAAGAACGATTTCACTATGTAAAGAACCATTTAAGCATGAAATGGTTCTATATGGAGCCATTCCCATTATTAAGGAACTCTTGATGAACTAGCTTTTTGTTAGAGTGTATGACGGAAAACTTTAAAAAATGTTTTAAAATGGCTCTATATAGCACCAAAGTGTCAAAAAATAAATAAATAAATAAATAAAATAAAATAATTCAGCACTATCTAGAGCCTTCTTACTAAGAGGGCATATGAATTTGTATCAAATTAATATTAATAGAATAATGTTCAGGTCAAATATTGAAAGGAATAGATCAAAGAAATGGTTACGTCCAAAATGCTAATGTTGCTAACTGAATGAAATCATGTAGATGGCTCTTAGCATTCTGGTGGCTACTAGATTCTATTTAACATTAGCCACATTAGCATGTATGGTTGAGCTATTTTCATCTTCAGCTGGAGAAGTACTCAACCAGCACTGAATTATTTTACCATTCACACTGTGAATGAAAACGAGAAGGCCATTTTCAAATTTTCAAAGAATTGAAATTCTGTTGTCAATTGAAATTAGTTTAAAGAAGATATGTGGTCAAGTTTGAGTTGGACCAATCGGCAAGTATAGTCACCATGCTTTAGCAAGCGTTACTATTAAATGGCCAATGTCAAGCAGAACCTGAGGAAGATTTCACACCAAGGTGTTATTTTTCATGAGCAGGATTGCTAACATTAAATAGTTCTATTACATTACTGACATATTTGGACTGTTTTTTACAGCCAGTATTTTTACACACACTGTTAAGTTATTGATTATACAGGAGATATTTCTTATGAGTTAGGATAATCCACTTGAATACATAGGATGGTGCACTATAGGTCTGAAAGGATGTGTAACTGTCAAGAAGAACCTCACTGAGAAAAGGAGACAAACACATCAAACAACAAAGCTGCTGGTGTTCTTACAATAATGGACTGACCATCCTAGAGTCCAGACTTCAACAGTATTGTATGTGTTTGAGATTTCTTGAATAGTGAGAATCAGAAAATACAACCGACTTCTAAGACTGAACTTTGGAGATGTGGAAAAATATCCGAGATATCTTTGAAAAACTGAAACCAAGTCTCCTTAAAAAATGGAAGCTGAAATAAAGATAAAGAGTAAACACATTACTTAACATTTTTGGTATTTTATTTACTTGTTGAGGCTTCTGCGTCATTTTCTGTCAAATGTATGATTTCAGATTTTTTCCCCAATGCTATAAAACAAATTACTTAAACATAATGGCCATTTTAAGTGGAAATTTAATAAATGAAAGATTGTTTTGGACTTTTGCACACTTTAAAAAATGTACCATAAAATTTACAGTAATTTACTGGCAGCAAAGTTATCAGTAAAGTATTATATATGTATATTCATGGTAAATCTTTTACAGTATTTTACAATATATTTAAGTAAAGGAATCACTTTAAATTGCATTGTCTGGTGTGCTCCCGCTGTCAATGCACTGCTCTAAATGCCCAATCTTTTACAGTATGATCCTGTAAAATAACAAAACAGCACTTTACTGTAAAAGAAATACTTTAAATTTACAGCAGTTTTTTATGATGAAGGTGAAGACATCCAGCCATAAAATAGCACACATGGAATTGCACAGTGATCATATTTATAGATATATTTATAGTTTTAATATCATAGATTTGTATAAAATAACAGCCAGCTTTTGCCTTGATGTCAACTTTATGCACACTTGGCATTCCCTCAAGCAGCTTCATGAGGGGCCACCTGGAATGTTTTTTCCACCAGGACTGAAGAAGTTCCACATATGCTGAAAACTTCTTTTTCGTTGCCGTTCAAAAAAGAACACAATAACGTAAAAATACATTTTGGAAAAGAAGTCAAATATAGACCTTCACTTTTATTGTTGTTCAGAGAACAACTTTTCAAGCACTGAAGCATAAGTTTTAGATTAATATGTCTTTAAGATTGTAAAGGTATATGTTCAATTCGGTGTCTGAACTGTTTAAATGTAAAGTCATAAGGGAAGCTCTTTGATTCCCCCAAGCATTGGTTCTCAAAGCAGTCCTCAGGAAGACAGTCCACACTTTTGTTCCAACCCAACTCACAAAAACATAATAGAGCAAAATGTGGACCCTCTAGGGATCCCTGAGAACCGGTTTGAGAACCCCTGCCCTGAGAAACCTTTTAGTGGATGGTTCTTGGAAGAACTTTTTTTGCAAAAAGTTTTTAATGCTTGAAGAACATCAACATAAAGAGGTTCTTTGCCATTTTTTATAAAACCACACATACAAACAAAAAAAAAACGTTTGTTATCATACACTGTCGCAGAATATACACCACCATTCGAAAGTTTGGAATCACTTTTTTTATTAATAGAAAACCAATTTGTTGACAATACATGCATGAAATGATTCCATTAAGATGCTACAGTTACAGCTACTTTACTATTTCGACCACAAAGAAAAAACTAAGAAATGTAGATGATTCCACAACGATTGAGAAAGCTGTATGGCACTGAGAATAAAGTTGTATTAACGATAACATCCAGAATGCCTTGTACTTAAAAGTGGTGATCGAATCTCAGATATCCTTTCAATAAATTACTTTATCATTTGAGTATATTACTTCTCATTTATGAACTTCTTGATGTCTCCATTGACCCCAATCTTGAACTATTCACTCTTAAAAAGATGGCTCCTCAAAGATCCTTTAGGAATGGTCAGGTGGGCAGGGAATAGTTCTCTTTAGAGCAATATATACAATTTCATTTCATGAAATGCCATTTCATGCTTAAATGGTTCTTTGCATGGTGAAATAGTTCTTCAGATTGATGGAGAATGTGTTGTATATGGTTCTATTTAGCACCAAAGTCCCAAGGTTCTTCTATTGTTATGGTGTTAAGCCTGTAACAATAGAAGAACGCTTTTTGGAACATTTCACCATGCAAAGAAGCATTTAAGCAAGAAATTGTTCTACATAGAACTCTCAGTTCCATAGAGAACCATTCTGCTTACTAAAGAACCATTAATTTCAATCACTGTATAAGCTATTACTAAACAAAATAACAGCTATTATTGGAATGATACGCGATTTCCAACTTTCGTCGTAGGAAAGTTTGATGGCTGTCAATAATTAACAGAATTTTTGGACGAGGTGAAATTTCATTGTGTTGTTTTATGGACTGCTAGGTCGCTGGCAACTCTACTGTGGAGCAACCAACAGTGACATTGGTGCTATTGTACATTTCATAGGAAATAAGGTTGAGCTAAATTTGCTGCTGGTGTATGCAAAACTGGGTGTAACTGACAATAGATGTAGTTGGTCTGAAGTTAAGCACTTAGTTTTGGTGTTTTATGCCCATTTGTTTGGTTGCAGGTACTCGAGGATGACAGGTGCTGTTGTGTTTATTTAGCTGCAGGTGGTAGATAAGAAGGAGGCTGAGAAAGAGAGAGAGAGAGAGAGAGAGAGAGAGAGAGAGAGACAGGGAAAGAGAGAGAGAGCGAGAGAGAGAGGTGGAGAGCTTCATAGTTATCACGCTGCACGTCAGACACACACTGCTGTTTAAACACAAACTTATATAATGTCACGCTGCTCGGAGGTCCCGTCTGAAGAGGGCATGAGAGGAAGCCGGCAAACAGACCAGCTTCGTAATGTTTCCACGCTCAAGAAGAAAAAAAAAAAAGAAAAAAGAAAACAGCACCAAATTTTTGAAAAATTACCCTGTCCTCTTTAATTCTTCCTGACTGCACAGCATTTACATTTATAAGCCAGTGTAAAATGAGTGTGTGACGTGTCTGAGATAGTTCATGAGCCCGATTTGGGCAGCAGCTGTGCGTGTCGGCACTTCTCCGCAATCATCTGCGACTGCTGGATGGAAATGAGGTTTCAAAACAGATTTTTTTTTTTTTTTCCTTTTGAACACTGTGATGCATTTTGCTTATTTGACTATGACATCAGAGTTTACACCACCTTTCCTCTATGAGCTTGAAAATACATTAGTCGGAACATATGCATTATACATTAAGAGTCGGTTTAAGCCTAGTTCTAAACTATGTTTTCCTTACAATGGAGTGTCTCAATTCAGAATGCTGTGTTGTTCAGGACTAGGCTTAATCCCTACCTGGGAATCCTACCCGTAATATTTAAAAATGAAACATTTGCATCAGAGAAATTTGATATGCCATTCTGTCTACTGTAGAATTACTGTACGTAGTTTGTACAGTATTTAGTATAGTAAATTAGATGTTTTCCTGATTTTCAAAATTTTGCAGAGATCATATAAAAATTGCATATGACTATATACAGACTATACACTATGTACAGTTTACCATATATATATATATATATATATATATATAAACATATGTAAATATGTAGTTTTGCCAATTAATTATTGACACCATTTATTAAGCTCAGTATTTACAGTTACCATTCAATACCTAGTTTATCTGATCAGTCCATCATTAAATTAAAAAGGGTGTTTTGTTCAAACTGTAACTGTAAACTTACTTTTAACCTCATGTATGTTTATATGTGTTTTTTTCTAATGTTATGTGCTTTGTATACTGAAATAATTACTTAAAAACTGACACATCTATAGTGTTATATAGAAGGACTTAAAGAACCCACCACATTTTAAATACGGAAAAACATGTTGCATTATGCATTAAAGTTTTGCTTTAAAGTTGTCAAATGACTATGTTAATGCTTAATCTTGGGTGTTTGGAATAACTGAGCTCATGTTATTGGTGACTTAACTTATAACTGGGCCAATTGGCACCTGTAAGTAAGCATTATATTCGTCTGTTGTACAATGTGTTCAGTTTCGGATGGGTCTGCCATCAGCTACAAAAGCAAATTCCTCCATACTATTTTTATTTATTTATTTTTCCCAAAGACCAAGGGACTGTTATTTTATGGGTTTCACTTGGCAAAGCTGCATGGAAACATTGTGAACTTTCAAGGGAGTTGAGAAAAACTGACAATGCTTTTGAAGTGCTTGACATGGGCTGGGTTTGAGACTTGTGGAGATCCTGTCAATGTGTCAGATACAGGGAGAACATACTTGTGGAACTTTTCGACAGCAGCGCAGCTGCCTCTTCCGCACCACAAGCCAAAGATCTGAGGATTAAAAAAGTGATTTTCACTGTTGCGTCCTAAACTATATATATATATGTATGCATATGTATGTATGTATGTATGTATATATATAGTCTCTGATATTGCTTTGAACATTGTTGTCTCTCATGGAATAATGTAATAAAAGATGACATTTAATAAGGTTTGAACTAATACAATAAACAAGACCTCATTAGGTGTGGTCACCCTTACACAAATGGCCACCAACCCTCCTGGGGATCTACCTTACTGCAGCATTTAGGTCTGTCACTTATGCATCTGCATCTGATCCAGCCAATTGGGACTACTGAAGAAGTTAATTAGCTGATGCAGCTGTGTGCAGAAGGGTTTGCAGTAAGGTAGATCTACAGGACCAGGGTTGGTGACCAATGGTCTAGACTTGTGAGAAAAATTATTATGACAAGTGGATAAATTCTCACAAACAGCTTGGTCTAATAAATAATAAATAAAAACCAATGGTCAACCTACAATGGTAGAATGTAAGTGTTATAGAGGAAAGACATTGAAATCACTGGAAAATTGCTTTAACTTCTTTGGATAGATAATTCAACTACCTAGCAAACTACTGTAGCCTCTTTTTGCAGGGCCCTGAGTGGCCATTCCACTGGCAATATTTACATCAATTTTGATATTTTTAATTAACAAATCAAATAAAATATGCTTTCCCTGTAATTATGTTGTCAGATTAACTAACATACTGCTGTCTCTCTGGATGTGAATTGTTAAGATTCTATATTGAGCTGCTAGCGAGCAATGAGAAACTCCAGCTTTGCCAATTTTGCACTTTTCCATGGAAATATCTTCCATCAATAGAAGACAAAAATGCACAGTTCAAATGAGGGACCTGTGAGACAAGCAGAGATTGTTTTTTTATGGCAACTGTGCTGGCTAAACTTTTCATCATACCACTGACAAACAGAAAATTTCACTGGATAGTTCTTTAAAGAACTACTTTTGAAAATGAGATATGTACATTTGAAGAACCTTTTTAGGTAAAAATAACCTCCGCATGATGTACCTTTTAATGGTTTTCCCTATACTTTCAAAAATAAAGGTGCCAAGAAGGGTTCTTTGTGTGATGCCATAGAAAAACCATCTTCGTTTCCTAAAGAACATTGTGCTAGATGTTTCTTTAAACACTTATATATGTAGATGAGAGGTTCGAGTCGTAGAACCTTTTTTCTATAATCAGCCCTGGAAACATTTAGGAATTACATTTTTTTTAAGCTTGAACTAAATGGAAGTCTGGATCCACCAGAAGCTGCTGGTCATGTGCCAGCACGTCTTTGAGGTGTCCAAATAATGTAAAACCCTTAAATTGGTAAGGAACAATTGAATTAACAGAATATTCTTCATACCTTCACCCTCACACATTATAGATGTGGTTCCTTGGGTGCCTAGAATGGTTCTTCTAAGGTGGAAGAATCCTTTGTGGTGGCATCTTGTGAGTGTAAAAAAGAGTGTAAAAGCTCAAGAACGAGTACATTTTAAGTGTTTTATGTTTTATGATACTACTGTGAACATAATGCAACTGCTATAGTATTATTTAATTGACCCTTGAGTTGCATAAAATTTGGTTGCTTTCTTCTTCTTCTTCTTCTTCTCTTTCTTTATCTTTTGTAAGTTTATTTTTTTTTACCATTTCTCTACTAAACGTCAACAATCTTGGTTAGGTGGTACCAGAACTGATTCCAGATCAACTTCCAGCCTTCCAGGGTGGTGGGACCACAGGTGCGTTCTCCGCCTGCACCTGTTCTGCTGCAACAGATCAGCGTGGATTTCTGACACATTCCTGCGCATTACCCCACCGCATGGACACTCGGCCTGGCTATCCCGCTCTGATCCCAACACAAATTTCCTGCACATCCATGAAATGATTTACTCACAAGCACCAGTTGTCGCTCTGAGTGTGTATGTTTTCTCAGCCTGTCCTCTTGGAAACACCACACACACACACACATACACATATAGCGGGAGAGGCTTAGCATAGCATTCCTCAGACCACACATCTTGCAGGCTGTGAAAGTGCTTCTTCACGCTCTTGCGCCATTCTGATGCTGCTGCCGCCGCCAACGCTGTTCCATAAAGCACTCACAGTTGTGAGCTGGCCTTCTGCTTGTGTATGAATGGCGCCTGGACAGCAGCGTGGACAGCAAAAAGGAACGGTTTGGGTGGATATATTCTTTTGTACAATGAAATCAGTTACATAGCTGCTACAACTTTGATATTGCCCCATTGACCAGACCCTCATCTGTCTGCCAAACTGGTTAGTAGCAAGCTTTGGGGTCAAATACTATAATTCATCTTTTTTTGTGTTGTCAAATTGTTCATGTAGATGTAAAAAATGGAGTGATCTTATTACATGTAGATACATTTAAAAGTCAATATGAGTGTGTACATCTCATTTTTCACAACAGTGATAACAGATACAACACAAAAATGTTGGGTTCTCAAACATACCGAAAATAAGCCCAGTCAGCACTGGGCAAAAGTCAGAGACCATCCCTGATTTATGTCATTTCCAGTAAAAATAACCAATAAGTACTTATTCACTATTCAGTGTCTGGAGAAACAGCAAAGAACATATATTTAACACAAAATTACAACAACAACTAAATATAATGTCCAGTTTTCAGTAATTAGTGTGCCCACTCTTTGCCTTTATTACAGCTTCCACTCTTTTCAGGAGACACACTTTCAAATCTCCAGGGATATTTTTCCAGATCTCCAAACTTCAGTCTTAGAAGTTCAGTGATGTTGAGGTCTGGACTCTGAGGTGGTCAGTCCGTTGTTCGGAGAACACCGGCAGCTTCTTTGTTTGATTTGCAAATGTTCTTCCATCTTTTTGAAGAACCAAGTGAAGAACTCTTGAACCAAGAGTGGATCTCGATTTTCTTTTCTCTCTCAAAGACGAAAGCTTTAAGTACTGTCTGATGGCGGCAGTTTTGGGGGTCTACCAGGTCTTGCGGACCCATTTTGTCTGTGTTATTTAGTAATTCTTGAGGTTTTTCTCTTACTTGTCTGTCACTTTCCCTTTAGTTATGCATGTGGATTGACTTCTTTTCTTGAAGTAGTGTGTTTTCAAGTCATAAAAATGTCAAAAATTGCAGGTATGGTTGCAACTATTATGATTGATACTGTCTTGAATAACGTGTCTGATTGTTTTTCACGTTCTGAATTAACATAGAACGGAAAATATCATTACTATAAAGTCTATAACCGTTGTATTATTTTTATTTTTATTATTTTTATTACTGTTGCTGTTAACTCAATTTGTATTCATTACTTATACAGTAATGTTTTTTTGTTTTTTTTTT
>JAILXH010140960.1:5841-21020 GCA_023558415.1 Piaractus mesopotamicus
GTTCTGAAGTTTGGAGGTCTGTAGAGATTGACTCTGCAGAAAGTTGGCGACCTCTGTGCACTATGCGCCTCAGCATCCGCTGACCCCGCTCTGCCATTTTACGTGCCTGACCACTCTGTGGTTGAGTTGCTGTCGTTCCCATTCGCTTCCACTTTGTTATAATACCACTGACAGTTGACTGTGGAGTGTTTAGATTTTTTCCTGCACCCCTAATATATATATATGTATTTTTGTGTTTTTGACTTAACTTAAAAATGCTTCTAATAGTTGCCTTTAATATTGTGGGTACATTTCATGATGAATGGACCAAAAGAAAGGGCCCAAAATGACTTGGAAATAAGTCTGGTTGACTTACATGTGTTTTTTTCCTCACCTTTAACGATGTCTCCTGCAAAATTGTTGTTTGGAGGAATGAGGGTTTATTCCAACAGCAGTGAGATATATATATATATATATATAATTTTTTTTTTTTTTTGAGTGGACATTGTAAAGTTAATTTGTACAAGTCAAATTCCAGTCACAACAGTCATTACGTAGCCACAAATTACTCATTTTTCAGGAGGAATTTCTGAACAGGTTGGATGTAAAATAATCCACTTGCATAAGGAAGGGGGAAATCAACATAAAATAAATAAAAAAAAACCAAAAGGATTTCCAGAATGAGACTCCTAACATGCAAGACCCAGTAGACCACCAAAATACTACTATATGAGTACTGATCCAGACACTGATACTGTCCCCATCGAGATAAACAGTACTTTACTAATGGCCATTTTTGCTGAAAATGAAATAAATGAACAGTGGTCAAGTTTATTACTTATATTAACTTTTCTGTAACTCAAGCTGACATTTTAAAATTTGGTTTGCTTTTGGAAATGCATAGAAAACAATACACTCTACTTTGTCCACATAGGATGCAAAAGGTTAGCATCCCTAATTCCTTGACAATCAGTATAAAAAATGACAAAAGCTTATAATATAATTGAAACATTAAATATTTAGACTGTGAAGCCACTACACACTGACTGTATGTCAGTGCTATTAGTACATTGTTAATGACATGAACATCCCCATGTTCAAATACAGGACATTTGCTAGACAGTATCCTCAAACTATATGGTAGGGCATATTAGGACTCAGTACACTTTTTGTCTTATGTCACATTTCTTCTGTTCAGTGTACTGTGACTGTAAGAGAGTCTTCTTCGCAGGAAACCAGTGATACCCTACTAGGCCACTCTGGTCACCATATGGTGTGAGGGCTGCCTTATGTGGCAGCTAAAGAAAGAAGTCTGGATTATACTGTGATGACATTAAATCCACAGTACAAAGAGTTTTAAAAATGAATAACAAAGTTGGTCTGAATGGCACTGATTTGTGACGCCAGTTCATGTACACAGTTCTTTGTGTACAAATGGCCTTTTTTTCGGTGTTAAATATGGCAGCCGTTCTTGTTTAGCACAGCCTCATCTCACTGTCTAGACAGTAATCTCTTTTTGTGGGCAGTCTCACACTCACCACCATTTCTAGCAGAACAATATTTCCAACTGCCACAAATGTGCAGCTGTTGATGTCATTCATTTCCCCCTTTTTTTTCCCCTTCTTTCACACATTATCTTTCTGGGTTTTCTTCTGTGGAGAAAGGATAAGAGATGTCACTGTAGTAATATTTATAATAATAATATGTATAAAGAATTATTAAGACAGGGGACGCATAAACGTGCACAAAGATAGGTGAAATAAACAAGAACAGCAGCCAGTTTTGCTGTTAACAGCACAAAAAAAAGAAGATACCACCTTACCTGAGGTAAGATGCCCCCGCAGAGTACCCTGAAGCTGTTTGTCATAGTTTTACACAATGTATCCTTTATGTTAAATCATTTTTCTTCATTTTAAATTATATCTTCATATTTTTCCAAAGTTGTGTTATTAATCAAAGTACAAAACTAAAAATATTTCATTTTAAAATAAAATCAATCACTTTGTGTTTTAATGATTCAACTTCAGTTTAATAAGCTATTGCAAAAGACAAATGGCAGTAAAATAGAAACCTTTGAACAGTTTTGTTTAATTATTCAAATGATTAAATTCTGTAATTATAGTTGTTCTTCTTATTATCATTATTATTATTATTGTTAACAATTTAAACAAAGCATCAGCATTCAACATTTAATTGATAAGTGTAGACGATTATTGTACATGACAGAACAGATCTAGTGTAAATTTAAGCCTGCAGAGCTGCAAAACTTCCATACAAACTCATTACTTTCATTTAGAAAATCAGTAAAACTTGTAATTTGACCAGGGTGACGTATGTAACCTCCAACACTCTGGATTTTGGATCATAAACAGGTCTTTGAACAATCAAACTTGAGCTTCTGACCAATCAGAGGCATCTTCTGACGAAGGAGGACCCACCCAGTCCTTTTCATGTCACTTTTTTCGTTTTCAACATTCATGCGGATGTCAATTTGATACGTGCCACCTACTTAAACATTGTTTCAGACCAGTTACACCCTTTGATGGCAGAAGTGTTCCTAGATATCAGTGGCCTCTTTCAGCAGGATAGGTCACTCTGCCGCACTGCACACATTTGTGCCGTGGTGGAATGGTTTGTGGACCGTGACGAAGAGGTCAAAGTGTTGCCCTGGCCTCCAAAATCTAATCGAGCATCTGTGGGATGCACTGGAACAAGGAGTCTGATCTGCGGCGGCTCCACTTCACATCTTACAGGACTTAAAAGGATTTGATGCTAACTTTGTGGGGCCACATACCACAGGGCACCTTCAGAGGTTGTGTAGAGTCCGTGCCTCGGTGAGTCGGAGCTGTTTGACTGGTATGCGGAGAACCAAAAGCATATTAGGCATATGGTCATAATGTTTTGGCTCTTCAATGTATTATACTAATAACAACAGCAACAATTATTATTACTTTAAATATTATTATTAATATTATTATAACTATATATCCTTTAATTATTTAGCAGGTAGTTAATGAAAACATTTATATATTCATGTAAAAAAAGTGCAAAAGAAATAAAATACAAAGAAAAAGAAAGACTTATCAGCAAACATCAGTTTGAGGCATTTTAACCACAAATGAATCTCTTAGTATATGGCTTATGAATATACTGATTTATGAATATCCCCGTTCAGCGTACATGAACTGCCACTGCTATTACATACCGCTTCAGAACAGTGAAAATATTACTTGTTCATTTCTTCCCAGATTGCATTTCCATTGTGTGTGGCATTAAATCCTGTAAGAAATGAGCTAAAGCTATAAGGAGCAGCTAGAAGCTCACATCAAAGCACAGTGATTCATTCCCTATAAGTCATCAGGCCTTTTAATGCGAACGATGCCTGCTCTGATGTTCGGCATTTGTCAGAGAATTCAATAAGCCATGCTGACAAATACGGGTCGAGGTGGGAAATGTGGGGCGATTGCTTTTTTGTCTCCTCTTTCTACTCCTGTACCTAAACCTTGTGATTTGTCGTTGGTTCTATGGAGTGGAGATATCAATATTTTATAGTTTTCTGAGTAATGGCTGTGTGCGGGGAGGGAGGCGAGAGGTTGATGTTTAATTGCTGTTGCGCTGTGTTGCGTCAGTGGGCGTGGAGGCTGATTGCAGCGTGGGGACAAATGTGAGCGTGATGTGGAGGAGTGGATGAAAGCGTGAGGCAGAGTGAGGAAAGAAATAATCATTATTTTTGGAAAGTGTTAATGTTCGAGCATGGGCACAACATTCTAAATGAATGAGGAAGAGTGGGTGAGAGTCATCTCAGGAACAGACAGAAACTTACAGAGGGAATGAACAACAGCTTAAAGGTCCCACAGAATGCAAAACTGAATTTTCCTCACTTGTTTCAATGAGAGACTTTGATGTAGTATGTAAACACTGTTAAAGCTGAACTACATACCATTCAGTCTACAGTCCTCCTGGTTCACTGTTTTTGCCACGTCATAAAAACCATTGCATTTACATATATCCATCTATTCAGCCTATAGCAGAATGAAACAGGTTGTTTTTGATACTGTGACTTTAAGACTGACACACGCAAATCAGCTCTCTTCTGACTGGCTTCCTTGTATCGCGCTTCACGAAAACAATAAATTCAAAATGGGTTATTTGTGCAGCTTTTTTTTATTCTGGTGAGAAAATGAAATGTTTACATATGACACTGTATTCATACATTTTTTGACTGCTACAATTTTCTCGTATTTTTCCTGAGGCCCACTAAAACATTTGTGTGGTTTTATGTGTCAAATACATAAAACCTTTTTATTCCTTAAAATGTTGGATTTTGTTACTGTGTCTGTGCAACTAAGCTTTGACTTGCAAATGAGCTTTCTTCTGATTGGCTGCCCTGATGTGCCTCAATCTGGGCTAAAACACTTCTTTTAACTGGTGTGAATGAGTGGGGCTAAACTGGTGTAGGTGAAATAGGCAGATATATGTATATGCATTGTTTTTTGTGACATTACAAAAACAATAATATACAGTTAGAACTTATTTTTCTTATCTTTCTTATTTGACTTCTGTGACATTATTTTCACTTACAGATAGTTAATTACAGAATTTATTGTGTGCTTCACAATAAATACATCCCAGTACAACTGCAATTACAGACTGTAGTCCATCTGTTTCTCTGCATACTTTGTTACCCCCCTTTTACCGTGTTCTTCGGTGGTCAGAACCCCCATGGACCCTCACAGAGCAGGTACTATTTGGGTGGTGGATCATTCTCAGTACTGCAGTAACACTTTCGTGGTGGTGGTGGTGTTAGTGTGTGTGTTGTGCTTGTCTGAGTGGATCAGACACAGCAGTGCTGCTGGAGTTTTTAAACACTGTGTCCACTCACTGTCCACTCTATTAGAACACCTTGTCCACCTTGTAGATGTAAAGTCAGAGACAATAGCTCATGTGCTGCTGTATATATTGACTGGCGACCTATCCAGGGTGTATCCTGCCCAATGACTGCTAGGATTGGCTCCAGCACCCCACCGCGACCCAGAAGGATAAGCAGTTTCAGAAAATGTGTGTGTGTGTGTGTGTATACATTTTAGTTCTTGAGGGAACCAAAAGTAGTTCTTCTACGGCATCACTCTAAGGACTCTTTCTAGCACCTTTTTCTAAGTGTAAAACTGGACATTAAGGGCTCAGGCAAGGCAAAAATGCCGTGTAGAAAGCACTTCTAACCAAAATGAGAAATCACGTAACTTCTTGTAAAAGAAACCTGGACCTCAGCAGGATGGCAGAAAGTAACATGATCTGATGAGTTTCCTCATCAATGTTCAAGCCACGTGACCTGCTCATAACTGTTTGGTGAGATAGAGGGTCTTGAGCAATGGTTTTATCATGGCAACCATGTGCATTCATTCTGGTGGATTGCCTAGCAACAGTTTCATTTGAGGTTTTATTTTTTCTTCTTCATTTGTTGTCCACTGGAGGTCAGTAGAGTTACTGGAGTGAGTGTCAAAAAGGATTATTTTACTTACATTTGTATACAAATTTTATTTTTTACAATTTTTTCATATTAATTCTCTTAGACTAGTTTTAGCTTTGAAGCTTCACTCGTCCTTTTTTGCACTCAGACTTCTACTTTGGTTTGTTTCAGGGCAACATTTTTCTAGCATGTTTCCCCTGAGGCCCACTTACTGTGGTTTTGTATCAAAATCAATCATAATTCATTTTAACATGTCCATTTTCCAGCCTGTTGTTTTTGCTACTGCGACTTTATGACTGATAAATGTAATCAGTCAATCAGTCTGTTCTAATTGGCTGCCCTGAAGTGTGCATCAGTCCAGGCTGAAGGACTCCTTATAAATATGAATGTTGGTTACAATATACAATACAATCAAAATGCAGTTTTTTCCATATATGGAAAGATATGGACTGTATAGACTGGGCAGAGGACTACATTGTTTAAAATGTATCATTTTTTCATACTACATCTAACTCTCATTTAAAAAAGTGAGGAAAGTTTGGTTTTCCATTATATGGGCCCTTTGAAGTTAATACAATTTCAAGGTGAAAAGGTCTGATTTTCTTTCTTTCTTTTTTTTAATTTTTTTTTTTTTTAACTTTTTCTGCAACTTCAGAAACTAAAATAACTTCGGGTGCACCATATTCATAAAACTGAGATGTCCACATAAATATTGTAGAATATGCCTTTTGTCACTTGAAGCGGGCTGATTTAGCTTTCTTTGAGTGTCCCTTTTTCCTCGTTCTGAAAATGTTGTAGACGAGTCTTCTAATCTTTGGGATTCTTTCAACTGAGTGCTTCTGAGGATTTGCAGAACAGTTACTGTGCTTAAAACTCCCGAACAGAACGTCTTTTTTGCAACTGCCAAATCGCAGTTGCTGCTGTTAGCTCTCTCACTGATAGTTACCTCAAGAGAAAGCTCTTGAGTATTTCTGCCTCAGCTACACTCTGGAATCTTGCTGTTTTCCAAGTACACTAGTTAAAGTCTGGAATAATCAATAGTTGCATACTGATATTTTGAAGCATTCAGTCAATAGCAGGCAGATAAGCCAGCAAATCCAATAAAAATGAATTAAAATCAGAAGCTACTTTTTATAACTATTCTTGGTGTACTATAAAGAACCATAAACTAGCCAAACAGAAGAAGGAAGAACCTTGCAGTACTGTGTCCGAGTCAGAGATCACCCTTCATGTATTTCATTTCCAGTCAAAATTGCCTTTAAAGAGTGACTACACCCCACTATTTCCAGCTAACTTCACCTCTGGCTCAACTTTGAAAAATGCTCAAAAATGGGAGGGGCCTTTTGGGAGGGGCACTGCAGTGACTTTTGGGTATGGAGGTGGGGCTGCGAGGGAAACTGGGCAGGCTGGGTTTGTGTGTTTTTATAACTAAAGTTAGCTACCAGAAAATATGGAGAGTGACCAGAATCAAACAGCACTTTTGCAGCTGAGAGCTCTGACGAGGCTGACGATTTTTCTCCATCCCTGTCTTCAACGAGAGATGGTGTTTCTGATCAGGCAGTGCGTCTTAACCGTATGAGCCGCTGACTCAAACTGCCGAAGAGTCTCCCCTCAAATTCACATTCTCCTTCATAATTTGAACCCTCGGTCGCTGCACTCACTGAACAGAAATCACTGGCAAGCATCACTGGAACTACAGAAAGTGAAAAGGAAAGTTCAAGAAAGGCTGCACGGACGAAAGTCAGTCACAGTCAGTAACAATGGCCATTTAATGTTAACCTCTCCTGAACCGTTTCGCTTTCGATAGTTCCAGTGTTGCTTGCTGTTGATTTCTGTTGAGTGAGTGCGGCGCCCGAGAGTTTGACTTGTGAAGGAAAACGTGAATCAGATACAACACCGGCAGCTTTATATACTCCTTCAGGTTACCTAATCATATGTTGGACATTATCATTATCATTGGCTATTCATAACATCTTTATTACAAACTAAGCTTAGATTAAGTGGGTTATTTTCAGTTGGTACAGACTGCTGGGGATATTTAGCTTAGCGTGTGAGTGTGGTTATCTCCTTGCTCTGGCTCCTGTGCTTTCATATTTATGAGTTCAGCGCGAGTAGGGCATCATCGGGGGGGCGGTAACGTTGGCTGACTGATTTGCATACTGTGACCTGTCACCGTACTTCGGTACGAAGACACGTCATCCGCGCCTTTAGCAGAGTTGAACCAGAGGGGTGCTGCAGAGGCGGAACTGACCACCATAAAAATGATATTTTACATTTTGGAAAGATGTGTTCACATTTCAAGCACAGCTGGTATATATTATTATTACAGAGCAATGCATGTAAGCTATTAATGAAAAAAAGGTTTGTAGAGTGTAGTTACTCCTTAAGTACAGATTATTCATTTTTCAGTATCAAAAAGAATGCAGAAAACATAAACACAAGCCTGCACTAACTAAATAATTGCATATTGTGGAAGCCAAATAATATGAAAGTAAGTTAAATGAGGAAAATATACAGTTATTATTAGAATCAAGATCAGACTGATCCACTTTGTTTTAGAAGTATTTCATTTTTTGTGATTTGTAGTTTTCTGCATAATTTAAGCTCAGCAGCTGACCTTTACATTGTGTAGAAAATTCCATGGTAATTGGACCAATACAAATGCTCCAAAATTGCTTTGAATGAAAACTCTTTGCATTAACTTACATTGAAAGTAAAGAACATTTTTACCCTCTCCTGCATAGTTTCCATTTTGGAGATAATTGTTTTTCTTTGAACAGCGACAATATCAGCATTCTGGATCATAGATGTTTGAGCTTTTCTGTGCAAGAGCATCAGCTGCAATGCACTATTGTATAAAGTCGTCCTGTATAGCGTCTAAAATCTGACAAAAAAAAAAAACAGGTCATATGGGTGTTTTGCATATTTTTTATCAAGCAATGTCTCAAAACGTGTTGCAAACAGTTGCCCAAGGCCAAGCAACTAAACTGAAGGAGGAACTTTGTAATTTTCTCTCTGACTCCCCTGGTCCTATATAATCAGGTTCAGTTCTACTCATCATAGATCAATATCAAAGTCCCTGGGACTGAATCCGTGACACTCACCTTGGGCCTATCATTACCCGACAGACTTTATCCATTAACTGTGACAGCTGATAGCCTCTGCACTGAGGCAGGACTCGACACAGCATGCTGCATCCTCCCACACTGAACACGAAGCACTGGCCGTGGCGGAGTGGCCTTATCATACGGCCTCATTACAAAAAGAGTGCAGTTTCAGTGTTTGGTCTGAGATTGGTTCGGTGCCCAGGTTAACTTCTGAGAAGGAGGTGATTTTGGACAGAAGTTCTGTGTTCTCATTCAATAGGTTCAGAAAGGGGACAGTTCAGTGCATCCCTTCCATGATCGTCTCCGCTATATCAAAGAAGGAGATGGAGGGCAGGGAGAAAAGGATACAAGGCAGACCCCATAAATCTTTTATCAGCATTTGATTTATTTTCCAACAGCTGATTTCATTATTTTGCATGGAATAATTAATTGGATTTGTGGTTTGCATGCAGTTATTCTCCAGTTGGCCTAGATTTAGCTCTCGTGTTTGGAGTGGGTGGTGAGCTTGCATTTTGAGTAGAGTTTGTCGGTAAACCATAGCAAGCTGAGAGATTAAAGCTGATTTCCATTTCCTTCGTATTTGCTTGACAGAGATGCTAAATACAAAGCGTTTCATTGTGAACACCGTCTTATGTTCCCCTCGATATTCAAACATATTTAGCCCATTCTGTCTTTTTTTTTCCTCATGCTTTTGAATTTGCTTTGCAAAAGCAATAGAAACAGTGATGTTCAGCTTCAAAGGAGTTCCAGAATTTGGCGTGCTTAGAAATCTCAACCTTGCCTTCATTTAACCTTTCATTTTCAGCATGATGTGACATGCACAGTTTTCCTTAAATCCTTGACGTATAATGCAGATTAATTACTCTCACTTACTCTCAGTGTTTAGTTGGAACTGAGAGCTCTCCGGATTTTCCGACACATTTTTGAAGATTTGAGAGCAATGACATGTTGGTGTTGAACAAAACGTAATATGTCGCTATCGATGGTGGCATGAAGCCATGCAAACACTGCCATGTGACAGCGTTATAAGAGGAGCGCTTTAGCAGTGTCAGTTGTGTATTAAAGGTTAAATAAAGGTGTTGAAAAAATGCTCTGTTCTTTTTTACTTCCACAATGACATGCCTATGGCCCCTGACTCCCAAAACATATCAACATCCGGTTTATTCCGCCACAGCGGTTGACAACAAAGGTTTGGAAAACTGAACTCTTGATGGAATGTTCTGCTTACCGCTGTGATATGCTGCCTTTACCACTGCCATACTTTTCTGTCTCTGCTTCACTGAAAACATGCCATCCTCCGTCATAATATAAACACAGCTTAAGAGTGTCAGAAAGTGAATAATCAACATTAATCGAGTAAATGCATCGATGGGAGCTAATCAGTGCAAACTCAATGGCATCTTACTATGAGGACGCCTCAAATCGCCTGTGGCAGTTCCAGCTAAAATGAAATGTTTAATTAGTTCAGCGTTAGCTGTGGAAAGCTAAAATGAAATTTTCTATTAATTATCGCATTTACCCTGGATCCTCTGCTGATGCTAATACGGAGTATCATTGGGTCTTAATGAAATCACTATTTGAGAAACATCTGTGATTAAAATCAGCTCCTTGTATTATGTGTAGATGATTGTTCAAAAAAATGAGGAATGAAGACCTACAGAAAAACGTAAATAAGAATTAGAATAAGAAGTATTTTACAATCTGTTGTATCTTGCATGAGGGGATTCAGCATTCAGTATAAAAAGAAAAAAAATATACCACTTAACAAAAAACGGTATTGCAAGTAGAACCATAGATCATACTTGTAATTCCTGCCTTCTGTTTCATTGTTATGGCTAAAACATGAGCTAATCTTTATTATTGACATACTAAGGTTGTTTAATCTAAGCTTAATCTTCACCTTGATCAAAGCCTTGCATGTCATGATTTCTCAGATGAGTCACATGACCCCTGTGGTCAGTGTTTACCCTCTGTCTAGCACTAACTGGAGAAACATGACTCGATTATCAGTGGGATTGTACAGCGAGGTTCTTTGCCAGGTGTAGGTGGCTGGTAGGATTTTTTTTTTATTTGTTGGGGTGTAGTTCAGGCCGTGGTTAGATCACTTCAGCAAGACTGAGATGTTGTGAAGTGAATCAGATGCAGCTTAGTGATGAATCATGATAAGAATTTGGCCTACTGTGCCCCCCTGCACACAGTCATGATCTTCAGTCAGTAACAGAAGTGGAAGCTGCTAACTGTTAGTGGCCGTGACTAATCATGCGGATGCTGAATCAGGACAAGACTTGGTGGTGGTGATGATGATGGTGGGGGGGTTGGGGGGCTGAGGGTAATTATGAGATACAGTACTGTGCAAAAGTCAGAGACCGCCCTTCATTATTTCATTTCTAATGAAAACGACAATACAGTACAAGTTATTTACTTTTTGCCGTCAAGAAAAAGCAGAAAACAGAGAAAATTTTACGAAATACTAAATATAATATTAACTTTTCAGTATTAATTGTGTCGACTCTTTGCCTTTATTATAACTTGCATTCATTTCTAAAGACTTGCTTTCAGTTTTTCAAAGAAATCTGTAGCGATATTTTTCCACACTTCCAAAGTTCAGCCTTAGAAGTTGGCTGCATTTTCTGTTCCTCATCATCCAATTAATATCAAACATATTCAGTGATGTTGAGGTCTGGACTGGGGTGGCCAGTCTATTGTTCTTTCCTTTTCTCCATGAGGCTTCTTGACAGCTACACATCCTTTCAGACCCATAGCGCTGAGTTGTCTTCTCACAGTGGAAGGATGGACAGAAACACCTGTGGATGCTTTCAGATCTGAAGCAGCTTGATTTTCTTTCAGAGGTGGAAGCTTTAAGTACTGTTGATCTGACTGGGACAGATTTGGTGGTCTCCAATTCAGATCTGAAGCAGCTTGATTTTCTCCTCTCTATCAAAGATGAAAGCTTTAAGTGCTGTTTATCTGATGGGCACAGTGTTGATATCAGGTCTCGCACATTTTCTCTGTATCTTTTAATCTTTTTTGAACTCCAGTTTTGGAAACTTTTGTTTTTCCATGTGTTTTCTTTTGACTTTCCCTTTTCTTAGGCTAGCTGATTATTTCATAATCTCTTTAGAAATATCTACTGAAAAATAAAAAAATTGACTGGAAATTCAATTAATGATTTTTGCCCAGTGCTGTATTTGGTAAGACAAAAACTTTTATAATCCCACTATCTTTTTTCAGCTTAATAGTTTTGTTTTTCAGTGGCATTTAGGTAGTCTTGGAACCTACCATCATGTTACACAAAATAATGACCTAGTACAACAGTTAATTGTAGTTACATTGTTTCTTGTATTCTAACAAGGGCAGTGTAAATTAATGTTGCCAAATTCAAAATATTTTTTATGGCATTTGCTCTTATCCAGAGTGACTTACACTTTTACATTTTACACAGGTGGGCAAAGGTAGTTAGGAGTCTTGCCCGAGGATTCTTATTGTTATAGCATAGGGTGCTTGCCCAGGCAGGGGATTGAACCCCAGTCTACAGCATAGAAGGCAGAGGTGTGACCCACCACACTACACCGGTGTTAATTTGTGGAGTATACCATTACCAGGGGCTCCAAGAGTACAGGCCTCTACCAGCTATTTGCTGCATCTTGTACTAGCTTACAGCCAAATAAAACAAAAATTGTGTTTACTTTGAATGTTATCATGATGCTGGAAGCTAACTAATCATGATTTGTATATTTCAGTATTGTCACAGCAGCTTTCTGCAGAAATGTACAAGGAGCATATCAAGGTGTTGGAATGCCTTACATAACACATTTGACAGTTGATACTATTTACAGCTCTAAACACTGTATGTTCTTTATTATAATGCAGGCAAAGTACCTCTGGCACCTTTTAACCTAACCAGTAAATAAAAATTTGTTGCTATCATTTCATCTGCTGTCCTCTGAGACAACATGGCTCAGTTGCCATGGGACTTAACAATGCGAGAGAGCAAGTTGTTTGGTTTTTACAGGGGTGAGATAGTCCAAGTCTGCCTTCTACACAGCTACAGTATTTTCCAGTGAATAAAAAACTAGCTTAGTAGATGAGTTGTCAGCATAGCTGAGATACTTCAAAGATTTGAGTTACTGTTGGGTACAGTGGGTTTCAGCTGGGTACAGTGGTTATCAGCCGCGCTCAGTATTCAGTTTTAACTGGTTGGAATGATGCAACTGTCTTCCTTTCTCAGATTGCTGTGCCGTCGCACCAATATTGCATCATAAGGCAATTATAACGCATACAGTAGAATTCTGACGCTTTAATCTAAAGACGGAGATAAAATGCCAATTAGGCATTATCAAAAACTGCCTTTGATCCAGGCAAAAGCTTTTTATCGGCTTTCACCCCAAATCAATATTCCTTGTTGTAGTTTTTACACTCTTAATTAATGAATTAAATTTTGTTTTAATTAATGTTTGAGCTATTCATTTCAAAGGATAGATTATTAATAGATCAATTCCAAAATTAAGCATACACTTCTTTAAATTTGTGGTTACTTTTGATTAATTAAACTGACAAGCACATCAGCTTTACTTAACTTTTCCAGTCTGTCATGCATTCACCACTGGCATGAACTGAGTGAGAGTGAGAAAGAATAATGCAATGTAGCACCTTCAGAAATGAGCTGTGCTTGTAGTCTTTGTTCCACAGCAGTGCAATACAGATGAAGGAGGCAAGTAAATGGGTTCATATATGTCACAAGCTCTAAAACATTCAGTGAAGGCAACTTCAACATGGTTTTTGACCGCTGAATTGCATGAGCTGTGGCACTAAAGAGAAACTGCTTGTTTATTTGTAATCCTTCGATTACAAATATCTGTATACCACCCTAAATCTGTGTTTGTTGTTATTTTTGATTAGAGAATATCTTCTTAGTGCATTAAGACTTAGTGCATTGGGTGCTACAGTAGTTGTACCTGGTCAAAGCCATTAAATTGGTGTGTTCATACAGATTTGTGTGATTTTGTGTATTTTGGCAAATTGTAAATGATACTCTGTGAATGTTTAAAGCTCTTTATTAATTAACAGCGGGCCAAGAATGAACCCCTGTGGAACTCTGCTACTTCTGTCTGGCCATGCAGCCTTTTAAAGGCAAACTGAACTGTCTCAACCTGATTTTTGGGAAGAATTTTAATGAGCAAGAGCGATTTAGCTGAATTTCATTTGCATTAAATCGCAAGAAACACTGAAGTTGCTGTCATTTGCCCTAACCAGAATTGTCAAAAGAGTTGGTGTCAAACAAGTCCTCCCCCCAAAAAACCTCAAAAAATTCTCAGAAAATACTGTGAAAATATACATGAACATGTACAATGTTTTTGGACTCACAGCCTGAATACTTAAAGTCTGTTTTCTCAACGGAATCTTAACAAATTCTTACCAATGTCTAGGACTTGAGTTGGAGTCCCAAAAAGGTAATCCATTACAAATGGCTGATAATTACTTTATTTGTATGTTACTCTGTAAAACTCACATATCTTGTACTGGTACAAGGGAAAACCCAACAGTTCTTTTTAGTCAAGTATTTAAAATAGCCAATCTTAGTAAACATACTGAGGCCTGTCATTATCCCTGATCTGAATAAAATACAGGCAATTATGCTGACTAAAATCAGGAATGGCTGATGCTGTTTGAAACTTGAAAAAATGAGTCAGTAAAAAAGTTAAAAAACAGCTGCCATGAAATAAAATCTTTATGAATAAAAGGTAAAGGATATAGAGCTGTTTCTATATAAAAGTTGGGCTTGTTTAGGTGAGGTTGAGGATCTTTACCCATCAGTTTCATATTGGCGTGATTAAATGCTTTGACAGATTGTTTGCTGAGTTTACGGTGCTTCCTGCGCTTGCACTGCTCATATTCCCTATCAAAGTCACCCAGTCAGCTGTTGCAGGTAGTACAAATTATGTGCAAGGGCAGGCATGAATATTCTATAAAGAGGAAATTTATGATTTTAATGCATCTTGCCTAATTAATGTTGCTTTCTCAGAGACGTAAGTTATATAATTCTTATTACTTCAGTAACTGTAATGTGATTACAAGAATTTAAACTGTACTTTGTTACAGGAAAAATTTAATCACATTACTTTAACATTATTTTGTACAATGTTACCCCCAACACTGACGAGGAATAGGGGAAGTTTAGTGGTTGTAGTTTTTCTCATGATCTCATCATTTACACTATGAAATGCAACAAAGCTGCACTCACTTTTTATATTTGTCAACATGTTAAATTCTTTATGGGATCAGATGGCTAATGGCTCCTTTTTACCAGAGTATAGATTCTGTAATGCCTTATATGGCTTGATATTTCCCCTGTAGAGCCCTAGTACATGCAGTGCTATGTTGTAGTGAGAGCTGTGTGGATTTGTATGGAGTGCTGTGATCATCCCATAACTGCTACTGTATTAAACCAGGCAGTCCAGAGAGTCTTGCTATGATTAATAATACTGTCTCCCGGGCAGCTGGGTTTCCAATAAGGGAATAGATGTAGTTCCATGGAATTCCGAGTAGCTTGTGGGTGAGTGAGAGTGTGTGTGTGTGTGTGTGAGAGAGAGAGAGAGAGAGAGAGAGAGAGAGAGAGAGAGAGAGAG
>JAILXH010141120.1:0-12747 GCA_023558415.1 Piaractus mesopotamicus
GAGTGTGCTTAGCTTTCAAAAGTTCTTCCATCTGTTCATTGTGCTGACCCTCCAAGCCTTATTAAATGCCAAAAAAAATCTTAATTTCTTCCGTGGAAGTTAAGTGATTCTTTCCATACAATTTTACACAAAAGCAATACACAAAATAATAATAAGCAGGACTTTGTGTCTGTCTTTGTGATAGAGCAGTATTAGAATTTGGGATACTTTCAATAAGTGAGCAGGGTGTTCCCAGTCCGCTTTGTGTAGGTATACCTGGCTGCACTGTGATGATAATTGATATAAGCTGTTGATTTTCAGGAAAACTTCTGAGTCCTAACCAAGATATGCAAGAGTGAGTAAGTGCAGAGGTTGGATACCACTCACATTGCATAGTGAAGAAATAGCTAGAGTTGGTAACAGGTATACGAGAGACAGAAGCTCTTAAAGATCACAGCAAATAATTTACATAATCCCAGGCTACACTACAGCATACACTATAGTAGTAAGGCTAAGATATCAATGGCCAAAATCAGCACACTATAACTAACCTTTTATGAGTGAATTAGTTTTATGTAGACCAACTGCTGCAGTTATATGTGTTGGACAAGATGGACATGTCCAACAACAGACTAAATATAAAACATACAAAACTGTACACTGAATTTATGAATCAGAAGAGAAATGTAATTATAAAAGTGATGTGTAAAAGAGCAATATACTGCATGCTATGTTACTATGTCAAGGTCTTCTTTTGCAGGAGGAACAAAACGCCGTGCTAAATTAAGAGCAGTCAACGTGGCAGCAGCTGGTAAGAATGGTGCATTTGTGGAGCAAAGTGTCAGGGAGAGCCCCATAGATCACACTCATAAATAGCCAAAGTGATCAGATCAGAGTCTGAATATGTCACAGAGATTTACTCATTTATCTAGCACTAAAAATCTGGATACTGTGCTGTGAGTTTTGTGATTAAAGAAAGCAAACTGCTTACATGCTTAACACATTCAACGGAAATGTGAAAATGTATCTGTAAAAATTACTTCTGTCATTTTACTTTATAATGCATTTAAGGTGAAAAATGGAATTGTTCCTTAACAAATAAACTGTGAAAAAAGTAACTCCTTTTAGTAAGAAAAAGTGAAAGAGTAGCCTGAAAGTGTTTTAAGATCTCTGCACAGCTTCTCTATTGAGAAAACCAAGATAACCAAATAAAACACATTAAAGGGAGATCACTGGATGTGTTCAACACTGTCAACTATGAAAGTTCACACCCCTCCGCAAAGATAAACTCTGCAGGTATATGTCACCACGAAGATGACAACAGATACATTATTTTCTATCCTGAAACACTTAGCTGGAGCATATTTCCAACTTCAGATTTAAAAATTAGAGGGGCCCATTAAGGTGAATTTTGGCCACTGTTTAGAACTACGGACACGTGCTAAACACGACAGACAATCCTAAAGGTAGGCACTCGTTTCTTGGTATATTTCGTTTTCAACTCCTGAGGAACCAAATTAGCTGTAATAACATACAACATCTCTATTCACACATTCACAATGTTCCAAGAGTGAAACAAATCAATGCTGCCCTCATGTCACTCTACCCAGTGAGGTCTGAGTGCAGTTGCATCTTCAAAGGTTGTCAAACTGAAAGGATTTTTTTTCCCCCTGAAAGCTTCCATCTGAATACAGAGCAAGCAGATTTGTGTTCTGGTCTGAGGGCTTGCTGAAGCCTAACACCTGCTCCATATGTGACTCATTAACACATTCCTCCAAGCTGAGCATACTTTGTTTACTTTGTCTCATTTTATGGACACATGACAAGGATGTGCTTTTCAGTGCCACTGCATTAGGATGCTGTACTTACTGAGCCAAATTTATTTTAATGGCTCAGGTATGATGCACAAACTACGTTGGACTGAAAGTTACAAACTGTTTGTTTGAGAATACTATGGCATGACAAGTTGCACATTCTGTTGTTAATAAATTAAACATAATATACTGTGCCTAGATATATTAGGTCTAGAAGTAAAGAATGATTTTGAAAGCATACTGAGTTTAGGTACATATAATTTTTCTTTGATGCTGAAATTCAGGCATGAACGAGTGCCTGAAATAACCTGAAATAATTTCTATGAAGAAGCAATTGGAGCTTTAATGCTTAACATTTTTATTACTGTTAACCCTGTACAAAATACCTATAGAAAGCCACCAATGTACTTTCCCAGAATACAAGTCGTATTTAATTATTTTTTTTATTTATTTATTTAAAGGCCTTCGACACTGTGTGCATGACCCAAGCATTTTTATTTTCCTAGAATGCACAAGCTGATCTACACTGAAGACTGCGTTACTCATGTTCTCTAATTATGCATGAAACAGGTTTGGATAAGTAACACTGACGAGCACTCTCAGACACAGATACGCTGGAATTTCCTCTCCATCTGTGCACCAGTCACTCTACACCCAGCTCAAGTAAAAACAGACCAGACTGTCAGGTAACAGTGGAGCATATGTAGACTACGACTGAAGGAAAGAAGTAGGTATAAACACCAACAGTAATCAAATCAGATCTATTACTGTAAAACAATTCGCTGTTCCATAAAAAGTGGAGTCTATGAATTTTGACAATTTGAAACACTGGTAGTAAAAGAGATTACTCTATAGTAAACACTTTCTGACAGTAGTTTGTTGCACATGTATTAACCACAGAATGAACAGAGTGAAAGTGATGGAAGTGATTACCTGCACGGCATTTTGATTAAAATGAAACTTAAACAATTTTTTAAAAATGTCCAGAAACTTTGACATAACTAAAATATCAGTAAAATCAACTTGCAAAACTGGAACAATAACAGATGTTGGGGAAACTGATCCAATAATGATTAACAAGATTTAAAAGGAGCTGTCAACTCAATTGCAAATGGTAAAAGTAGCTCAATGATCTATTAAGATATGTGACTTGATGATCATTACCCAATGTTAGATTTAAAAAAATCTTAGAATGCAATTCAAATGCAGTCTAAAAAACTCAACTTCTCTGCCAGATAAGGAGTATGCCATATAAACAATCACATGCCGGCCGCCTTTTTTTTTTTTTACACTTTTTTAAACTTTTGTTTTCTGGCAGAAGCTGGACTTCGGATTTCTAAGAGGTATGAGATTACAGGAGCAAAGATATATTCCATGAGGAATGACTACAGTAACCGTGGTGGTAAGTGTTAATGATTAACATAAGCAGAAATGTTAGCATTTAAGAAAGTACAGAACTATGACTAGGTGGCTATAATAGGTGACAAATCATTGCAACATAAGCATTTATTGGGTAAATTAGACAAGCCAACAAATTATGCAGAAGAACTTAATTTACTATCACACTCTGTCTGGTAGCTTAACAATTAACAAGCCATTAACAATAAACAAACTGTTCTCAAAGCCCTCAAGCACGTAAGATTTCTCATTTCAGTGCAGATTTTAAAAATGTGTTGTTATTTCAGTTTCAATAAAATGTTCACAAGTTTGGCATATATCTCTCTTCTGGGGATTTTTGAAAGTCAGCAAAAGTGTCTACAACCCTCATTCAAAGAGTTGTTTAAGACTGATAACAGATTTTTCATTTAAGCTTCAATAAAGCAGTATTGTCTGCTTTAAGAAACATTTGAAAATATATTCTTTAAATTAGCATTCAATTAAAATTCTACCTCTCTTTGGTATTTCTTTTTGATTTGATCTGTCATTGTTTTGTCTATTACTGTAAAACATTATCACCTGTCTGTGAAGCACTTTGAGGTGCCACCGGAAAAGTGCTCTATAAATAAAGATATTATTGTTATTGTTGTTGTTGTTATTATTATTATTGTTGTTATTGATTTGTTGTTGTTATTATCTCTTTGTTTTAAAAAGGTGATTTCACTAGCCTGCGGTCAAGCCAATAGATAGTGGCTTGCCCAAAGCAAGGACACATCAAAATGTCAAAGTCATTGTCAGATGGTTAAGACTGATTTTTTTTTATTAGTTCTGCTTCTGATCACAGGATGAGCCACGCATAGCTTAGGCTAAATATTTCCAAGCTCTAGTCTCACTTACCCTAGTCATATTCTACTTTAAGCTTCAATGGCACAGAAAGTAAGCCTCACTTTTTGACATACAACAAAGCCATTCTGACCTACAAAAGTCTGACCAATGGTGTTACTATGATGAATAAATAAATAGATATATTTATTATAAGCACTAAAGCCTAGATTGTATTAGACAAGTTAGCATGGTCATTTGCATTCCATTACAGATTAACTGATGTTCATTAGATTAACATTACTGAAAAAAAATTCATGTCCCAAACCTCTGGATTTTCATCTGAAAGGTGTGCTATAGTGTATGCTTTTGTCATTTGTTCTTTTAAACTAAATACTGGTATGCCAATCATTTTAGCTGACTCTCCTGCTATAAGCCCAATCTACAATAAAGGCACACCCATTAAGATTTTCTAAAAAGAGTAAAACTGAAATGTAAAGAGAAAAGCTATTCATGATTTCTATGACAGTTTGTTAGTTTCTTAGGTAAATTTCTTATAGTGCAACTTAATAAGGCATGTGTCTGAAACTTAAGGTTTAGTTACTGCAGGTGCCAAAGATCCTTTATTGTTGATTGTTATGATTTCTTTAAATTGCTTTATGTTGTCTTTTTTTAATTACTGAATCCCATGAACTATGTGCCAGAAGTACTGTGCCAGAACAATGTCAGAAGCAAGGTCCAGAATTGAAAAATGATAATAATGTGCTTACTGCAGACCATCAGACATGCTGGTAGAATTTGAAAACACAAGCCTGTCTGCACCGTGTCCTGTGATGACACATTGCAATTGTATCTTCTGTGTCAACTCAACTAGTGTGTATTTCATTTCAGCTAGCAAAACAAGTTTGTGTCTGCTCATATCATTTATTTATTTATTGACTGTTCTATTTTTCTATTGTTTGTGCTCTGTTGTAAATTATGTAAATGTATGTATGACTTTAAGAAACCACACTAAAGAATGTTTCCTTTTTTTACTAGACTTTGTATCAGGCATATGGTCTTAATACACAAATATTATACATATGGTAACTTTAAGAGTTGCAAATGAGAATGTTTGAACAGTTCTTGATTGTGAAATTAGTCAAAATAACAATAAAATGAAGCAGTTTTCTTTCCCTTTTATCCAACACCAAGAGAATAGTGAAGATCCAAGTATGGCACGCTATGTTGTTAAAAATGCGACACTATAATCACCACAGCAATGAAAGCTTGATCTGTTTCCAAGGTAAGTCTTAAATTGTACATATGCCAATTTAAAAGGGCAATTTCTTAGAACTTTCACTAAAACTGATCTTTTTTGTTTTCCTAGAATAATACCACAGACTTTTTCACAAGTTTCATAAACTTATGTACATACAAGCTCTTCATTAGCTCTATGATTATTGTGATAGTGGTCAGCTTCATAATTATTTGAAATGTGATTGAAATGTAACTGAAATGTAATTGAACTGCAATAACATCAACATGCGTCTGACTTGGGTAAGTCCAGCTGGTACTGTGGGAAAAGTGAAAGGTCAAGGGACCTTTGTGCTACTATGGCAAATGCTCGTTTGTCATAAAAGACACTGTTATACAATATTACACACAAAGGCTTAGTTTCTTCCTCATGTCCCGGACAGACCATAAACATCCAATACACCTGATGCTCGGTAAGGGATGTGACTTAGATTTCACAAATCTGGAACATAAAACTGCTTCCATTCCTCTGTCCTTTTTGACTATGAAAGACTGCTATGTTGATATGAATTCATTACAGTGTTTGTTGAATGTTGACTGTCCACATTAGATCAGTCACTGACAAATAATTCCTGCTTTTTACATAATTAAGTTTAAAAATGGTTCAGATATCTTGTGATGCTTTGTGTTGTCAGATATTTTGACATACTGTTATTAAAATCAATTAAATACAACCTCTTACATTACTTTAGGGAAGGCTTTTGTTTATCTTATTTGCATTTATTATATATAAGGCATAAAATGTAAAATCATTGAAAACAATTGAAAACTATTTGATCTTTTTCCACAATCCACCCCTTCACCTAAAGTTGTAACTAATTTCTAACACACACCTTTTTCCATAGCTATAAAGGCAACTTCCACATTTTTCAAATAGTGGATGTCCTCGGAGGAAAGCTGAGTTTAACACTATGTATGTTTCTTAGGGTATGACTATGTTGTATCAAAGAGTGATACACTTTTAAATACATAGATCTTTCCAGTATTCATGCACACTTTCATTGTAGTTAAAGCAATCTGTGTTGAGTCTCTGTCCAGATGCATTACCGAGGGCCTAATTAGCCAAATCACAACCAGATGTACCAACTAATACCAAAGCTTGATTTGCAGTTGATACATTTTGTCTGGGGGTCCACAAAGTAAATTGATTAAAAACATTACAAACTTTTTCCTACTTTGCAAATGGGAGCCTGCATCATATTTGTTTGTTTTAAGGTTTGTGTTGTAGCACTTGTCCATTACTTTTTGATTAAGATATTTCAGAACAATAAAACAGTGAAACCAAAGTGCATCTTAAGCAATTATGGACCCTGTTACACACTGTTCAATTTATTCCATCCAAATTGTAGCTCTTAACAAAAGTAGCATTGGTGATATGGTCAAAGGGACAATCTTCTTGAATTCTATTCCAAAGATGGCATTTGCTAAGATCTCTACGTTAACAGATCTCATTTCTAAACAAATTAAGCAAATTCACCAAGGATGGCTTCAGGGAAATTTGGAACTTTGGCTTTAATTTAAGCCTCATGGTGTTACACATGAACACTACAAAAAGGTCAGTTTATGGTACTTTTGGCACTGCAGATTATATAATACCTTATTTAAGATTAGAAAAATTTATATTAGGTAACTGAATGTGCAGGACATTGTTTATTGCAGTTCTTGTCATCAAGTAACAAAGCTACATATTGAAAAACAACACAAATAAAATAACAGTAATGAAATTTTAATATTTTCATAAATGAGAAACTAAATGTAAACATATTTGTGGATGTTCACACAATTGCATGTGAACAAAGGGATCTGACAACATGAACTCTTCTGAGAGACAGGAGTTTTAGACTAAATTAAATAAACAAGCGTCGCCAAGATACAGGTGGCCTAAGTGAGATCTTTGAATGATGCAAGTATCTTGGACTTTTTCGAGATTGAGAACATAACAAACAGAACAAGAAAATTACAAAAGCTAAGGAGTGCTTCACATGAAAAATGCAGACATAAACATGATTAATCATGAAATCATGTTTTGCATGATTAACAAAAAATGACAACAAAACACGCATCACACTGGTGTCCAATGTTCTGCAGTAAACAAATTAATAACTAACTGAAATAAATCCTTCAGAAAAGGTAAAAAAAAATGGCCTAAGAAAAGTGTAACAGCAACAAATAACCAAATCTGATCAGACAGAGGTATTTCAGGTTTAATAGACAGGGAAAATAAATTATTTCAATAGCATAGCTTTGTAGAAGCAAAAAAAAAAAAGTAAAAAAAAAAAAAAGTTTTTAACAGGCTGGGTGGTTGCTTCTCTTGCATCTGCAGTAGGTACATCATTGGCCTTAATATCTTAACTGACTCAAGTCTGTTAAGCTGCACTGTTAATCACTGATCATAAAATGATAACTACAGCGACAAGCTAAAACATCAGACTGAAAAATATAACTACATTTACATTTGAGGTATTTTTAATTGTACATAAAATATTCTTTATTTAAACATTTATAATAAAATAGTATTAATCAGAACTTAGCATTATAAGCACTCTTTTGAAGTATCTATATCTCGCAGTGATAATTTACTAATATTATATTTTGCTTTGCTAGGAAGTAAGATGATATGAAGTGGAAAGCTTGCCAAAGTAAAGTATCAGAATGACAAAAATAAGTAGCACCAAATCATCTTCTATAGTACAGAGAGTTATAATCAATCAGCAAAGTGCTTGTGATTCTTTCAATTTTCTTGCAATTCCACAACATGTCTTGTATTTACTTTATGCTAGAGAGAAATTAGTAACCTCTTACACAGCTTGGATAGAACTGGGCAAAATGTTGGGATGCTTGATCAGAACTGGGCAAAATCTGAATTAGCAGATTTTGGCTCCAACACTAAATCGGGAATTGTACGATACATTGTTCTGATTTTGGCCAGTCTGTGCTGCAATTTCATTTAAATAACGTGATGCAAGTAAGTGCACTTGTGCTGTATTTAAATGCTGCATGCTACAACTATACCAAAATGTCGCAGAGTAATTATGCATGACTCATTGTGGTAAATAGTAAGTTGCTTCTTACTTTAAATTAAGCACTGATCCTGCCTGATTTGCATTATTTGCTCGTGTGGTTCATGTGTTCATCCAGCCCACACAGTATAGGTTTTGGGTAAAAAATAGGCTCATAAATATCAGCTAAGAAAATCTGCCACTGTGGCTGTAAAACATCAGAATCAGAAACAGCCATAAAAATTCAGGATTGGTGCATTGCTAGTTTTTTTTTTTTTTTGTAAGTGCATTTTAAGATAAGAATCATATGGTCATTTTCAATCAAAGCACTTGAATAATTGGCATAGAGGAACACAGTTAATTTTAAAATGACTTAAATTTGTATTACTTATTCAGAGTGATAATTTTTTCATTTTACAGATGTAGGCGACCATAGCATTAAGAGTCTTGATGAAGGACTCCTATCGGTATAGCGTGATGTGCTTACCCAATCAGGGAACCGAACCCCAGTATTGTTTCTCACTAAACTACATCAACTGCCAGTGCCATATAACCTAATTATTAAAATCTTAAGTTCCTTGTGGTGAGGTACTTTTGCTACATATAATCACCGAAAGTGAAGAGAAAAACTTGCAGTTGCAGTTTGTGTTCAATTCATCTTTCAAACACTACTTTTACGTCACAAAGAAACATTACATTACTGCATTTTTCTGTACATGTTGTCATTTGTGATGACAAACAATAGGTCTGACCATGAGCACCAGTGAGAAAATATTAAATATTACTGTTACAACTACTAAATTAAACATTAAATCGTACTGTACAAAGTTACAAATACAACATACAGTAAGTCATTTGTTGTTGTTTGATAAACATATTATACTCTTATACACAAATATACACTTGTGTTCTCGATTACAGGATGCACTATCACTCACAACAAAGTCTCATCACGCTTTATAACATAAAACAATAAATAGCACTTGAATTTTTTACCCTTCCAAGACAAGATTCAGTGTTGTCAGACAACACAGTCCTACTAATTTACAGCTTTCATTTAGAATCTTTCCTGCAGATTAATTGCATATTTTTGTAATGATTCCCAATGGGGACCAGCACTTTTGTTTCTCACTAATCAGCACCATATCAGTGTAAGAGCTACTTGGGTGGCCAGAAGCTGTAACTAGAGCCAAAAGCTCATGCTGGAGCTCCTTTTTCTTGGCCACAGAAATACTGGGGTTAACTGTAACCTAATTCCAAACCCAAAACCTGATTTGTTTTCATCCTTCTTGATGGCCTTTCTGAAGCACATGAATACTAGTGAGTACTACTTGAGTATCACTAACCTGTGCTGAGCCTTAACTGCCCCTACATTTACTTAAAATGGTTAATCACAGTTGTATTGATTTTAGGCTCCACACTGATAGAAACTCTATTGTACATATACTGTTTAGCTTCAACATTCATGAAAGCCAAACACATGAGAAGTCATAATCTCACTTCCCTTAGAGTGGTAATACATCAGTGAACTCAGGTGGACATTCTAAAGTGAAAGAGAGAACATGGCAGGATAAATGAGAGAGGGAGTAATGTGGGGAGCAAGAGATGAGAAATAACTATCGTACCGGCTTCCATGGTTGCCTGTGCCAGGAAGCACTGCCAGGACAGGGATGCATGTTGCACTGCTCTACATCAAGAGGTTTGTCCAGCATGTCACAGTTGTGTTCATTCAGTCTCTGACCGTTTGGTCGCTGGCACACTACCAGCCGTGTCCGCTGTCCACCACCACATGACTGAGTACACTACAAGAGGAAAAAAGATAGTTTAGAAAAAGAAGGAAGGACAAACAGAGATTGAGAGGAAGCACTAGAGAGGTAACACATGAGAAAAAAACAGGAAGTGTCAACAATGCCGGAAAGAAATGGCAACAAATGCAACTAGGGATGCATTCATACCAATACTGGTATTGGGTATTGGACCGATACCGTGCTAATTTACTCATACTCATAAAAATTCACTGATACCAACATTCCGATACCAGCTGTAAGCCGACTGTACATAAGCGAAGTGTATGCTGCTGTGCTACGAACAAATGCAGTGAAGGAGGCTCCGCTCACACAGAGAAGTGGTACTGACTATACATATAATGAGAGCATATAAATTGCAGGCTTTGTTCATACACAATGGACTATTCAAACGTACAGTTTGAGTCACCAAAGAACAATATCGTACAGTGTATGTCTAGATTTAGAGGACATTCAACTACAGCTCAACCAGCCAAACAAAAGACTTCAGATGTAAAACTCTACAAGTTCAGATGTAAAATTCTCCTCGCATGCCTTAGTCTCACATGTGATTCCTGCTGTCACTGAGCTACAGAGACTGTTGCTGAAAGAGACAGAACAGAGTTCAAAACTATGAAACATACTTTACTTATAGCTGTACAGAAGCACTTCTCTGACAAGGAAAAAAACTCATTCTTCTCCACTGCGGTGCTACCTGATCCAAGGTAACTAATATAACACAGCTAGCTAATGTACATTATTTAAAATTAGCTAGACTGTAATGATTTAACTGTTAAGGAACATTGCACTTATTTACACTAACTGCTTAATTCTAAGTAGGAAAATTCAGTACGGTATTCAGTATGGAAAAAAATTGTGTCAATGCATCCTTAAATGCAACAATGCTGATGTGCTAAAGGTGCAAACCTATATCATTGGTGTGTAATTTCACTAGTTTTCATTAGAAAGCTACTGCTTTGATGGAAATATTCAGGCTTTATGGCAGCCAGAATAATCAATGTTTAAAATTCTCACTGAAGAGAAATATGGAGTGACGCTGGTAGTAGAAAATACATTTCACAGGGACTCAGAAGTCACTTATTAGATAGTGACAGACTCAGGATGAGACTGAGATTAAAATTTGTGCTGTTTATTTACAGGTAAAGTTTCCAATGAGAGCATTCAATTCCTTGATTTTACCAAAGCCATATTTAAGGCAGACGAGGCTAAGTGTGGAAGATTCAAGCATCATTTGCATTATCACATAATCAATTTAGCTTAGATTCACAGCTGGTCTTAAAGATGCTAAGTTCCACACACCGCATTTTCAAAGTTCAGAACCTTCTAAGTCCTTGTCCATGTGTTTATATAGAATGTGGAGCTGATGGGGTGTGCCGCAGGAAAATTTCCAGCACAAAAGAAAAAAGTTACAGTGGAAGTCATCCTAACTATTCACCTCTCCCCAGATGCCGTAGTTCCAAAGCGGACAGGGTCCTGAGTCACAGCTTTTTGACTCACTGGGTTTGACTCTCTCATCACAGTAATTGGTGCTGCGGCCCTCTGAGTCCTGACACACCACCACTCTCCTCTGGAAGCCACCCTCACATGTACTGGAGCACTGTGGAAGGGGTAGACACGTCATTTATACAACACACAAAAGTAACACCACTCCGTGCATGAACGAAAACCATTTGGAAAGTCTACAAGTATATTGCAGAATGATTAGTATGAATAGAGGACAGCGCTGTCACCAATGACACTGTGAACTGGGGGACTTACTTTTAAACCATCGTTAGAATGTGTGTATAATTGTATGTATTAAGTAACTGGGCATGAAATTATGCTTTCATGTTATGCCCTATGTTATTAAAAATAAAACTGCAGCCAAATTAAGCTCAGAAAACCCTAGTTACAAAGCAGAAAAAGTTTCAACTTCAAATGTAAGCAACTTCCATAAGCTCAAGCAAAGAAGAGCCGTGGCTAATATATATTTTTAAGACATATATTAGAAAGTGTGGATATTTGGAAACACATTGCTCAGAAGACTGAGATTTATGATATATGGAATGGTCTATGTAGTCTATGTGTGAATGTGTGTCTGTGTGAGCACACATCAGGAATAACAGAAGGACATACTGATCCCCAGGGCCCAGTCCTCCACTGGTTGTCAGCAGAGGGGACGTTCCAGCTGCTGTGGCCAGGATGGCTTCCAGGGTCATAGGGAAAGTAGGGCTGGTTGTTGGGCCACAGGTGGTAGACTGAGTGGCAAGGCACTGCAGCACACTCTTGCTCTGTGCTAGGCTTCTCATCCGGGTGGCAGAAGGACTCATCCACCTGCTGGTTGTAGTTCACACACACCACTTGTCGCGTAGAGCGACCCACTCCACATGACACGGAGCACTGGAGAGGAGAAAGAAGTGAAGAATGGACACTGATTCATTCATTAACTTGTGCATTAATTAATTAACTCAGTACTGATACTCACAGGTGACCATTCTCCCTCTCTCCAGTGGCCACAAGGGCTGAAGCACACTATAGTTTCTGGGGGACGAGGTAGATGGGAGCAATAAGATTCATCAGCTACTCCTCCCTGAGCATCTCTGCAGCTGACATAACGTGCTCTCTCACCCTTCCCACAAGAGACCGAGCACTAAAACACACACACACACACACACA
>JAILXH010141138.1:4470-34561 GCA_023558415.1 Piaractus mesopotamicus
GTATTATAAGAAATATTTTTTCAACTGGTTTTGGTGTGTTATACAGGCAGAAAAAAAATAAATAATATGGAAATTACACTCAGGAATGCATTTTCAACTTTTTTTCATCTTCCCCTTTAGGGCTTCCATAGCCCCAGTCAAGTGTAAGTGCTATTGTTGTGAAATGGAAGATCCAAACTGCCTTTAGAAGCAACATCAACACAAGAACTGTACATTGAGAGCTTCATAAAATGGGTTTCCATGGCCGAGCAGCTGTGCACAAGCAAGCCACTCCTGGAATCTGGGGCAGTGGAAACGTTCTCTGGACTGTTTAGTCACACTTCACTATATGGCAAATGATGGATGAATTTTTTGGCGGATGCCGAAAGAACACTACCTAGCAGAATGCATAATGGCAAGAGTAAATTTGGTGGAGGAGGGATAATGGTCTGGGGCTGTTTTTCCTGGTTTGGGACCTTTAGTTACAGTGAACCGTAATTTGAATTCTACGGCATACTGTGTCCCTGTGCACAAAGTGAGCTCCATGAAGACATGGTTTAATGAGTTTGGTGTGAAAGACCTCCAATGGCCTGCACAGAGCCCTGACCTCAACCAACTGGACACCTTTGGGATGAATTGGAATATTGCATCCAGAGCATCTTATCCAACATCAGTGCCCGACCACGCAAATGCTCTTTTTAAGGAATGTAAGTGTACAGCAGAATAAAGCTGCATCACAGTGGTCCATGTGATTGTGCAGTCACAGTATGACTGTGCAGTTGCTATTTTACTGTTATTTACTGTTAATATTGTAGAATGAATGAATGCAGAGTTGTAGCCAATAATTACAGTAATTTTACTGTGATTTTTTGCATGAATTATTCTACTATTATTATACTACTCTAATTATTATACTACTTCATTTATACTCTACAGCATCACAGATTTCAAATAATTAGTAGGAAACTGTGAAAAAAAATGAAGAAATTGTTGTTGTGTCCAGAATTATGAACATAGCTGTAAATGATTTCTTAATGACTGAGAACACTTTGAAGTAGATAATTACAGTATATCATTTATCATTTAATAACTTCTTGGTGTTCCCAAAAAATCTTGAATAAAACATCTTGAAATAGCTTACATTATTTTAATCTACACTCTATCAGTTAAATGCAATAAAATAGTAACTATTAATGTGACAAGTGACTACAAGCTTTTGAATGCTAGTGTACCTATATGGGCAAAACTGAAATACTTCTGAATCACACTGCTACAACAATAATCATGATATACTCACAATAGGAAAAAACTGAATTTGCCTCAATTTTCTATAAATAAAGAGTTTGAAATGTTTAGGAGTATGAAAAAATTGTTAAAGTTTCAGAACGTGCTGTTCACTCTCCAGTCCATATGATCCATATATGAAAACGAAGCTGAAAAAATGGCCTGTTTTAAATTCATGTTTTTGTGATGTTGTGAAATTCACTTCATTTACATGTATATGCAGGCTATAGCAGTTTAGTACCGCTCATATAAGGAGTATATGAGAACCACTCCTTCTCACCTAAGTACTTTTCCAATAGAACCATGGGATATGACTATTAAGAACCTTTTTAAACTGGTTTAAAGAACCTCCATACAATGTAAGGGTTCTACACTAACATATAGTGTATGTATGCTTTTATTCTTGACCCTGTATGGTATTACTGGCAGAGAAGAACACTCATGGCCTACTATCCTAGTTCCTAACACACTAGGAACTAGTGTGTAAATTTTAGTTCATTTTGATCCAATAAAAATGCCTGTATTTAAACAATGAAAGTGCTTAAGTACTACTCTTGTTTAATTGTTAAGTTGTGGATGGAAACAAAAGTTAAATTCTTCAAACGCCTAGCAGAAAATGGACCAATCAGGAATTGCTTTTCTCTGTGGTATGTGGGTAGATATAGCTAAGCAAACTCTCCTATTGGTAAGAAGATTAAGGTATGTGTTAGATTAACCATCAGCATAACTACTAAGTGAGAGAGGAATCAAATAATCACGTTTTGATTTCCAGCAGGCAGAATCAAATTAGTGTGACAAAATGTCACTCTAGGCCTCGTGGGAACCCTAGATACGTGATTGACTGATTAAAAAAATGTCACTTACTAGATATGTCATTGACTGTTACTACAGGGCAGCCTAATTGCTGGGATCACTGGCAGCAGCAAATGGAAATGGAAAACAGCAGCAGCAGCTTTATGTCAGCCCTTTCTACTGAAACTGTTACAAGGAAAAATATATGCTATGTCTCTCACAACCTTCAAGTAAAACATGGCTTGCAATGTGTGTGTTTAATCTAGCTAATCTAACACTAATGAACTCCTAGAATCCAATAGTGACACTAGCTAACGCTAGCATTATCGTAGAGGTGACTTTTCTTCTTATGTTTTGTCTGAATTTTGACAGTTATGCCTCAAATTCAAGGCCTAGCTCTAATAGTCATGGTTTGCCACTGATTATTGGCAGTCATTAATAAAAAATAAAAAAAAAAGTTACAGAGGAAGGCTGTACATTGCATATTGTGTTCTAAATCAATGAGTATTTTTAAAAAGGAAAGAATTATAATTCTGCCAGCTGAAGTGACCTTGAATGATTTATTCCCTGGATTCCTGGCTCTTTCATTTGATTGCTATGCTCTAGCGAGGTGCCCACTGCACACCTGAATCCTCTGCTGTTTAGTTCTTATGGGTTGTGAAAAGAGGAGACTTTACATTTTTTAATCGTTTAACCCCATAAACTCCCAAAGGACCTACTGATAAGTCTCATAACTGCATACACTGCATTAGTTTCATTGTCCATGATGTTGCTGAATAATAAGCCTTAAGAATTTAAATGGTCCATTAGGTGGAAAGAACAAATATCCCTGTGCAAACAACACTTCAAAAAACAAGTGGACTGGGGCTATTAAGGTTATGCATTACAAGATCCCTGGGTAATAAAAATGGAGAGCAATTTACCCTGACCCTAACTTTCTGACTGTGGATCGGTCAACAGCCTCTTCACCAGCCGCTTTACTGGCTTTTTAAATGATAATAAAAGTGCTGGCAATTTCATCAGCAGCAAGATCAGAAGTCCATTGCTTGTCTGATGAGTCATACAAGCGTGTTGACCATCACCCGGAAAATTCATCACTAAACTGGAATTTATCCATTGTGCAGGAGTGGAATGTCAGTGCTGTTCGTATTAAACAATAGCAACATTGAGAAGAATTGCCCCCCAGTGAGTGAAGCCTTGCTGCCCTTGGTAAAATGTGCTGTTCCAGGCTTTCGGAAGGCAAACGTATCATTGCTTACTTCAGTTTGAATTTCAAGCTGTGTTTACATGTTGCTGCTCCATAGCTCGTAGCAGAAAACAGGCCCTTGGTACAGGCTGTTTTTTGTTGTTGGTGTAGCATATAAGCTCTGTCCAGCTTGGCTACCCAATATTATGCAGTCGTGGCTGAAATGTGTAACAAAAGTTAATACTGCATTATATTGTCTTTATAATGGATGATGGCAAACCAGATATTCCATATCATTCAACTGAGCTGAAACAGACTATTCTGCAATGGCCAGTAGAACATTCCGTCTGCGGCTAACTTTCCCAACTTATGTAAATAAACACAGACACTCATTGCTCATAGCTAAAGTCTAAGCATCATAAAAAAAAGTTTGACAAAAACACAACATTAAGGGTGTTCAAACATTTCATAGGATAATCAATAAAATCATCTCTCCACAGGAACAAAAAGGCTCACCGTGGCAACATTTACAATATTGCATGCCTCTAAGATCACATACCATTGCTGTTTTCTGCTACAAGCTATTTAACGGCAACATTTAAACACAGCTTAAGGTTCAAACTTAATTTGAAGGCAGCAATGATACAATCGTTTCCCGAAAGCCTAGAACAGCACAACATTTTATCGTTATCCCACATCTCAGCACAATGGGCTGGTCACCCCAGAGTCCAGACCTGAACATCACTGAATGGGTTTGATACTATTTAGATTGTGAGAAGCAGAAAATTCAACCAACTTCTAAGACTGAACTTAGGAGGTGTGGAAAAATACCCCAGCAGATTTCTTTGAAAAACTGAAAGCAAGTTTTCCAAAAAGAAAGTAGCTGTAAAAGGAGGACGTTTTAAATACTAAAAGGGTTTTGCACTTTGGGCCCAGGACAAAAAGTTCAGGCATTGCTGGTTTAGAGACTCTAGCAGTGTGTATCAAACTGCTTTTAAAATGGTAGGACAATTCAATTTTCCATCACATGGATCTTTTAAAATGTAGTTTTTAATATGTTCGATTTGATGCTTGGTCATTTGCTATCATTCCATTTTGAGCTGTGTGGCTTTCAAAGAGTGTACATTGTGCTCATCCCCTAAAACTCGTACTGCTTATGGATAGATGTGTTTTTCAGACAAACACAGCCTTGTGTATGGGCTGGCAACACTCTTAATCTATTAACATATAACAACATCTACATAAAGCACTGAGTGGAACATTGATCCTGCATTCAAAAAGCTGACTAAAGGCCCATGTGCCAGCAGGAGCTGTCACTTTGAGTGGTGTGTTCTTGGAAATTAGAGGGAGTAACAATTGTAAATTATTTCCATCTTGTGAGCAGGAAAAGCAAACAAATTGCACATAATGACAGGAGACCAATAACATTTATTTATTTTTTTTTTTGTGGCCCAGCAAAAATAATTTCTCTTCTTCTTCTGGTCTGCTGTTATGTCACCTGCATTTATATCAGAGTCTTAATGTCCATGAATACCACTCTCTCACAAAGGTATAACATGGTAATAGTCTAGGATGACTTGATTTCAGCCCCTGTTTTTTTTGCATGGCTTATTTTTATGGGTTTTCCTGTCATAAGCCCTGGACTTTCTTTTATTAAACTGAATTTTTGTAATGCAATATTAATTATTTCTCACTTCTCTACAGAATTGTAGATTCAGTGCTTTCAACAATGCCACGTTCATATTTATAAAAGGTTTTGAATTTGATGAAAATTCATTTTTGTGTGTACAGTCTTGTTGCACAGAAATGTTGCACATTTTTGCCTCAAAACATATGCAAGTCAAAAGTGAAGACTTAAACCTGATACTACAGAATGTAAATGGCTTGATTTTAATGCTTCTAACAGAAACATGGTTAAATAAATGTAGCACTGTCACAGGCAGAGCTGGAGCCTATCCCAGCAGTCATTGGGTGGAAGGCAGGATACACCCTAGACAGGTCGCCAGTCCATCGCAGGGCAGACAGACAGATCTAACACACACACACAAAAACCTTGGAGCACTTTAGCGTGTCCAATTATGCTGGCTGCATGTCTTTGGACTGTGGGAGGAAACCCACACAGACAAGGGGAGAACATGCAGACTCCACACAGAGAAGACCGTGGTTGCCCAGCCAGGGAACTGAACGCAGGCCCTTCCTGCTGTGAGGCAACAGAGCTACCCACTGTGCCACTGTACCGCCCTCAATCATCTTGGCTCCACCAAATTTAATTTTCTGAATGTCTCACATGCCAGCAAGAAAGGTGGATGTTCTATTTGATGATTCTTTCTGATGCAAGCAATATCATTGGTGACTTCTTATCCTTTTTGTCCATCTCATCCTTCAGACAATTCTAAAATGGCACCAAGAATAGTACTAGTAATTGTCTAGAGCACCAAAGTGAAATCTAATTTTTAAAGAAAAAGCTAATTTTATTGATGAATTTACAGATATATTATCTTTAATTTCCACTGATTTTGATCATTTTGTTGTTGCTGGTGATTTTAACATACATATTGACAATCCCAAGGTCAATTTTGCCAACAAACTCGATGCCATTTTGGACCCTTTTGGACTCTCTTAGCATGTGGAATCCCAGTTTATGATTGGATGAGGCAGTCAACTTTGATTTAATATCTGCTGGAACTTAATACTTGATATCCCAACAAGTTGTCTAGGGTCTTTGAAAGAAAGGGACATTTCTGCATGGCTATCTTTTTGTCTAAGCCAAACCATTAAAAAAAATATTACATAATGTTAGGCTAGCTGGCTACAGGTGCTAGACTGTTATCGGTTAGCAACCAAAGATAAATCACCATGACAGCTGCTGTAATGTTAGCCAGTAGATAACTGCAGTAAATTACAGCTGCTTTCTTCAGCAATATAGATAACATTAGCAATGGCTGTGCTAATTTAATCCAAAAACAATTCCTGCATTGGCAGATGGAGCACAGCAATATGTCCATATTTGATGCTCGCTGTGTAAGACATAGGCTACCCCTCAAAGGCACTGCAAAGGTCCTTTACTTCATGCCCTGAGATTTTCTCTCAAAATGTAAAAAAACAGCATATGACACATTGCTTGTTTATTTTACAATTCACTATGTAATATTGAATACACAAATTACTATGTTATATGTCTTGTATCAAAAGTTAAATATGATTGTCTCACTTCATTTAAAGCCTGTAAAAAGCACTTATAATGTTCTATAACACATTATGTACTGAAATGAAATTTCCTTAATGTTTAAAAGACGTTTAAAAAAATCTTACTTCATTTTAAACCTGGCATAAAGCTCTATAAAGAGTTATAATGCATTATAACTTAAGTGTCCACAATTTTCTTATTAAAGATATTATAATGCATTATGGATCCTGACTTTATGAAGTCATAATCTCGGTAACACTTTCTATGAATGCCACGTTTGAAAGCATCTATAAACACATTCATAACATGTTATTATAACATTCATGAGACATCATAAACATGGCTATAAATATTTATAAAAATGCTTTACACATTATAGCCATGCTTATTATGCATTGTGAATTGTTAACATAATGCATTATAAGTACTGTTCATAACAAATTATAAGAGCTCATAAGTTGTATTAGTCCACTCTAAGTAAAGTGAAGCATACTGTACTAAAACCTCCTCCAGTGTTAAGAGTGAGGCTTCAAGTTGAAGTATTTACTGAAGAATTTCCTGAAACACTAAAAGATACACAATAAAACACACTACAGACTTCAAATGTCAGATTTTAAACTAGTGCTGCCATCAGTAGTGTTTTACCTAATGTGGGAAAGTCAATGTACACCACTGTTAGCTTGGCACTAACTTAACACTGCATAGTCAATAGAATGCTAGCAGAAATTAGCATTAATGTAGTGTAATGTAGTGGTGTTACAGAGTGAAGGTTTCTAGCGCTTGACGTTAGAACCAGTGAGGGAACAAATTACAATGACAGTACTCTACTATCTCACCTCTCCTTCTCTAGGCCTTCACTCCACAGTAACTTCACGCTCAGTGTGATGTCAGACGGAGGGGCTGATGGGTACTTGGTTTGCTGTGATGTAATGTAACATTTAAAGTGAGAGCGCTGGTCAAGAAAAGCAGATTGTAGCAATAATTCTAGGCTGGACAGCCTGTTTGGAGCATCTGACTATTCAGGACTGAAGCCTCAAAGATGCAGCCCTAACAGCACCAGCGGTGAGAAATAAAATATTGGAAATCCCAGGGCATAACACTACTTATAATGCATTATATTAACAATTCATAATGTATTATAAACATGGCTATAAAGTGTAATTCAGTGTAATTCATTTTTATAAATACTTATAAGCACGTTTATAATGCCTTATGAATGCATTATAACATGTTATAAATGGGTTTATAGATGCTTACAAACATGACATTCATAGAAAGTGTTACCATAATCTCTTGCTTAATGAAGTATTATGCGTACTATAACTATAACTATAACTATTTAAGAGAAATTTTATAAGCTAATGCCCAGTTTTAGAAAGTATGTATGCATTTATAGAGGATTTACAGGAAATGTTTCCACCAATTTTAAAGGTGTAGTAGTTATTGAATAATACATCTTAAAATTAATAACTATATTATAGTACTAAGGGTTAAAATGAACTTTTATTATTTACTGATATTATTCCTTCTCAGCTTACGGAAAAACCCACACAGGGCTGCTGCTGAATTCACACAAGGAGCTTCTGTGAATATGCAGAAAAAAAGATCTGCCCTTCTGACACAAATACTCTTTTCTCTAACACCCTGTTTGCCATCAAATAATGCACCATCTCTGTCTAACTCCCTAAACGATTGTGTAATCACCGTCATTCTTCCATTAAGTCTGAGCTTTACTTCACCACTAAATCCTCAAGGGATCTGTTTCAACCACTGAGGTGTGGAAAGGATAAAACACTGAAAAGTAGTGTTCAACCTGGGAAACTTTTTAATTGGTTTATAGACATGCATGGCCATACTAGCTATCACAGCAAATCCTTTACATTGCAAATGATATTTGTTCATGCTCTGATAGGTTTGCTACACGCTCTTTGACACTCTGAAGATGACCTTTCATGAGCTGCCATAAACACCGGAATAGAAATTCACGTATTCATTAATGTTCAATCAGGAGGAAATCATGCATGCAGTATGATCTTTTTTTGCAGTTAGCACAGCAAGGAGAGAATTGATCAAATTTGATAAAACTGGTAAATAATTGCTTCTGCAAAGGATATTCTTAACTGAAGATTTTTGGTTCCTGCCAAAGAACCTTTCAATTGCGAGCTATGGCCTGGAAGAGTTTCAATTTGGCATCGCTCATATAGAGGTTCTATACCAATTACAGTTTTTTTCCTAGAACTGAACATCCAAGCCAAAGCACCATTCAGGAACCTTCGTTTTTAGGAGTGTAGCTTTTAGCAAATGAAAGAATATTGGATCTGCAAATAACATAACAGATGTATCACTGCATTTTATCCCATAACCTCATCGGTTAGACAGAATTCATAATTTTATATTGTTTTCATGTTTTCATTCATCAGTGTTTCTTACTACAACACTCAGCATGCCTTACACAAATCATAGAAACAATGGGAATTTGTGTTGTGTCAACGAATCCTAACTGCTCGCCTAGTCACTGATGTACAGCTGTGAAATACAACCAAGCTAACTTTAGTGTAGTGTAGCCTTGACTAGGTGACTGAACACAAATGTAAAAAATACTAATGCATAGGCTAATAAATACAACCAAGCTAACATTAGTGTAGTGCAGTCTTAGCTTGGTCACTAAACACAATTGTTAACAAAACACAAACGTATAGGCTAATAAATACAACCAAGCTAGCGTTAGTGTAGTGTAGTCTTAGCTTGGTCACTAAAGCAATTATATAGCACAAAATAGATGCCAGAGACAAGTTTTTACCTTTTCAGCCAGAAAAAGGACAACAAACTGAGGTATTATATCTAAACAGACAGGCAGCTATCTTGCAAACTTTAACTTAACTTTTTAACTTTCAGTAACATGTTATCCTCCACCCTGACAAGTCATTTCTGTCATTTGAGTAATCCATTCTCTCTATTGTAGTTATTGAATAACTGAGGTTTGGGAGAAAGACCATGCCTGAAGCCCCTCCTATCTAACACTCTATAAATTCCCCTTTTCTACCTTCTGTTTCTTGCACCCATTACCCATGTAACAGCACCCCATCTCCTCCCTGTTCCTCAAGTCTACCTGTCAGTCCTACGCCAGTTCATCAAAAAGGGAGGATTCGGCTCTCTAGCGCAAAACAGATGCAGCCCAGAACTCCAAGTTCATTGATCTGCAATCTATAGTCGCTTCTCATACTACAACCATAGATTGAAGGTATGGTCTCAACTCAAAAACAATGATTTGAGCTCAGTTACTACAGTCATACAGTTGCAATAACATAATCAGCTTTCTAGTAGTAATATTAACTATTTGCTTTCTTTCTGCATTTACCAGCTAAAAAAATCAAAACAGCTAGCCCCTAAAAGCAGCTGTAGTTTTTTTACTCAGGATACATCATCATAAGGGGGTTCTCCTGGTAAACTGGTTAATCTCACTTAATAAACTACTGAGGGACTGCTGTAGGATTAGAGTATTGATCTGTTTACAACAGTTTTTATTTTGGCTGTAGCATCTGTATAAGCTTAAACTGTGAGTGAACCTTTAAAATTGTTTTAAAATTAAATTTTTTTGAACTTGAAATAAAAAGTTGCCAGCTGGTACACTTATAATTTCTGTGCTAACCTTCTATTTGAAGTTGAACTCAAACTTTTATGGCAACTGCAGTTAAAACAGCAGAGGATGAAAGCTATTTTCTGGAATAAATGTCTGATCTGAGTTTGTAATTTCCAAGATATTCAGAAGCTTCGACAAAAAAAATGTGTGGTTACAGTTTGTGATTTCCGACGGCTTTAATCAACTCTAAAACATATGTATTTATCGTTCACATTCTAAGCTGAAGAATAGCTAATAATCCAGTGGCCACTGACAGAGGTGAGACAAAGGCCGTTTCCTCCCCAAATTGAAGTTTTCCATTGGATTTTCTTGATACCAATGTGCTATTCAACATAGAAATTAGAGTGACTCTCTATGACCTTTAACTGCCAAAAAACGTCCGTCTTTGCCGGGGCACACTTTCAGGAATGAGTCAGAACTGTTCCACAGCCAGCCGGAGGCCACAGAAGTGGTTGGGCAGCATCCCATGCAATTTCACTTGAATTTTGCCTGCTAGGTATTCAGTGAGACATAGGCCATGTAAGGGCAGTATAACAACTTTCATTACATTTAATATACTTAATATACCATAACTCTTCCCAGTTTCCCATCAAAAATTAAGGACAACCACAGTTAGTTGTTGTTTTTTTAGTTATAGTCAGCAACAGCATGGTCTCTTTTGCATCTGTTCTTGGGTAATTATGTTTTTTTTCAGTAGAGTCAAGGCATTGCAAAAAGGTTTGAGAATTATGTAGCAGTGCTGTCTACTGTTTCAGTACTTACCTTGTCTGTTTACTTTGAGGAGTTTAAACAAATCGAGCATTTTAGGTCTTACATGACATGAACAACATGAGTGTAATTGGCTACTGATGCTTCTGTGTTGCGACCCACAGTAGAATCCAGAAATGAAGCACTTTGTAAATTAAATTTTTATTTACTGTCCTATAATCATTGGTTGATCTGTGGCATTATATTAATTTGTACTCCTTTCCTTTTTTCTCTTGTCTCATTTATTATTACCAAAAGATTTCCTAAAATATTTCTAATTTTAGTAGATCAGCTGAATCGTTTATTTCAGTGTATTTCAGTGACAAAAAATGGAACAAAACCTGCCACTGCAAGAAACTGAAATACTGAATATGCATCAGAAAAAAACAATATTCCTGTTAATCATATTTGTCCTTTTTATATTGATTTACAAGAAAGGTAACTGTAATTGCAGGTGTACTTTTTCACTCAGTTATACATTTGAATTGCTGTGTAAGCTGTAACTTATAACACCAATCCCCCTCCCCCCCACCAAACACACTTGCCAGACCAGATTTGCACCCTTAGTGCTAAAACTATGCACTTTCTAGCAAACTGTCTTTTTGTTCTTGTGGCTTACTATTGGTTTGAATCTTGTGGATTCTCTGAGGTTTCTCTTTTAGCTCTTCATACATCTATGCCTACATCCTGGAGACGGCTTTTGATCTGTTCAACATGATTGCAGGTTGCAAATCCTTTGCAATCGATCACTGCCTGAAGTCTGTGAATCTTCCCTAGTGATGCACGCTTGGCCTGAAATGCAACGATTTTCAGTTCCTGTTTATTTCAGGGGTGTTTTGGCTTCAGTCTCATCTTCAATCAGTGAAATGCTCAGTGGGTTTCAGGTTGGTTGATTGGTTTGGCCCATCAACATTCTACGTTTTTGGCCATATGTGCTTTAGCAGTTTGTTTTGGGTGCCTACTCTGCTGCAAAGTGAAGTGCCATGACCCTATAGGTTTTGTGGCATTTGGATCTGTTCATTTCAGAATTCGTCTTGCACTCATTATAGGCCACATCATCATTAGATAAAATACTTGCTTTAAAATGTACTGAAGTGAAGTAAAAGTATCATGGATTCTTCAAGCTTTTACAGTTATAATTTTATTATTATTATCATTCATGGGTGGAAAAAACAACATGTGTTATGGTATGGGGGAACATCAGTGCCTACGGCATGGGTGACGTGTATGTGTGAAAGTACCATTGGTGTGGAGGCGTATATTGGGACTTTAGAGAGACACATGCTGCCATCAAGATGACGTCTTTTCCTGGGAAGTCCATGGCTATTTTAGTAAGGCAATGCTAGGCCTCATTCTGCACATGCTACAACAGCGTGGCTTCATAGACACAGAGTGTGTGTGCCTGACTGGTCTGCCCACAGTCCAGGTCTGTCTCCTGCTGAAAATGTATTGTGCATCATGAAGAGGAAAATCAGACAACAATGACCACAGACTGTTGAGCAGCTAAAGTCAAGCAGTGAGGGGCAAAAATTCTACTCACAAAACAGCAACTATTAGTATCCTCAGTTCCCAAAAAGTGTAATTAAAAGGACAAATGATGTAACACGGTGGTAAACATGCCTCTGTTACGATTGTTTTTGTGTGTGTTGTTTTTGCGTTTCTTTGTACTTTTGTCAGTTATATAAAGTTTCAAGACAATTAACAAATCACAGATTCTTGTTTTTATTTCATTTCACAAAATGATCACACTTTTCCAGAAATGGGGTTTGTACTTGCAAGTGTCTCAACTTTGTTGTTGTTAAACAAGTGTCACGAAAAAGCCAATAACACATCACGTGATCAAAAAGCCAATAACACATCACGTGATCAAAATAACAATAACACATCACATGATCAAAAAGCCAGTAACACATCACGTGATCAAAATAACAATAACACATCACGTGATCAAGTCGAACGTCATACTTTCAAACGACTGATTTCACTGAATCAATTGACAAGAAAATAAAAAAAGATGATTTATTGGTCAGTTGAAAAAGGACGCTACACAGCTAGCTCAGCCACATAACCTGGAGCAGATATATGTGCTCTGTGGGATTTTTGACAAGTTTCATTGGTAATGTGTTCATCCACACATTTAAGAAATAGGTCACATTTCAGTTTCCATCCAGACTCCTTGAATATTGGGCAGCTTGAAACTAAACATGCTCCTTTATCAAGGACCTACTTTTTACAAATGAGCTTACAAGGTAGTAAGGAATTTTAGTTAAAGGGTAAATAAGGTTCAGTGCTCAACACCTCAATCCAAATAATTTAGCACGATTAGCATTAGGAATATTACCTAGGAGTGTGGCTTTATTATTATACACACCACCCAAAGTATTACTTAAATGAACCCTCAAAATGTCTATCTTGATAGACAGCCAACAACATGAAAAAGAGAAAAAAAAACAAAGCTGGTCTATTAATGGTAATAAGGCCACCTGTCACAGGGACCACATCCTTAATTCCTCCCCGTACTGAGCCATTGCTTCTATGAGCTTATTCAATTGCTGAGGATAATTTTGAGCGATTACTGCATGTCTAGTCAGACAGTTTGCCCAGTGGAAATGTAAGTGGCAGAGACAGCAGAGCCAGAGGAGAGAGCTCTGTGCCGCATGCTGAGAGACACAGTTAATTAATGTCTGAGAGCCACTGAGATCTCTATTAGGGACCAAGAGGTGGCTTCAAACGTCTAAAGTAGCAACTAAATTGTGATACCAGAGAACAGAAAAACCCTAAAGTTTTTGTAGGGACTTCTTTGTTCAGTCTGAGTGGGCATTGTCAGGTGCTACTATGTTCATGTTGTCTTAAGCCCTGCTGGAGCTGGATTAGTTTTACCTTGTAATCACTTGATTTTTTATTCTCTTTCTCTGTTTCTAGCAGCAGATATTGTCAAAATATTAGTGTAGTATAGAAATAATGACTAATTTTCTTAAAATATTGAGTTAGTCATTAGTCACTAGTCATTATTTTGACACAGTAAGTCATTATTTCTTCAAAACATGGCCATATTTGGTCAGTACAAACACATACACACTGCCTCACATTATAATGCACTAGTCTGTGTTACAAATTATATGTGAAATTTACAGTGAAGTTAGGGGAGGGGGTGGTCCAAATGTTGGTAAATCTTGGAAAACACATTGCACATTTCTAATGACTGTACACATAAGTACCTGCAGGCAGTATAGTAGTCTACAATACATTGTGTTGCCCCACAACCATAATACAAAAATCATCTTGTGCATTGAGGTGGAACACAGCTCTTATACATTGCAGTGGTGAGCACAAGAATGCAAAGCCCATGAGCGCAATCATATATGATGGTGCAGGCAGATTGACTGATCAGTGGTTCTAGCCCTTAGGGCCTCCTAAACAGTCCACACTTTTCCTTCATCCCTATGTGTTGTGAGTTGGGTTGAAGCAAAAAAGTGGACTGTATGTGGGGGCACTGAGGACCTAGTTGGGAAACACTAGACTAGGTCGTCCTGACTGTGCCCTTGGACAAGGCACTTAAACCCCTACTGCCCCAGATGGCTCTGCTCCCCCGGTGACACGATGCTGCTCCCAGACTGGGCATAGTTAGACAGCAAAATGACAAAATGTCTCCTGTAGGATCAATAACAATATTCTTATTACAACATGTGCCAACTGCCGCAGCTAAACAAACACAAGCATAAGAAAAGCTAATATCTCCCTACCATTACAGTGATAATACCACAGGACAGAAAGATAAAGGAGAGCTAAACTTTTTAAACTAAATTAAAATCAAGCTAAATTTTTATTTTTCATGTAAACCATTGAGAGAGTAGAAATATATTGTCATAAATAGTGGAATATCTGATGAATTAGTATCTGCAGTCCCCTCTTACTTTAGATTTTGTTGCTTTCTTTAAGACAGTTTCAGTATCTTTAGTAGCTAAGCCCCCAGCTGCTCACGCTAGTGTTATGAAACCTGTAAATAGACGCACTTGTGCCTTGCCATTCAGGCTAGGGATTTGTACGGGTGTCACTACCTAGGCTAGCTACACTAGCGGATGTACGCTAAGTCCAGAAACAACAAAAATATATTTCCCTGACAACATGTTGGCACATTGTCCACTGGGGAGAAAATTCCTTGTGCAGAAGACAACGAGTCCAGCGTAACACTTGTTAGCTCTGTTAGCTCATTAACTTATCTGAATCCAGCTACAATTGTACTTAAGATGAAGCGCATGGTCATTATACCCCTTTAAAGTCAACATGAATTGGAAATCATAACACATCGTCTTCCTGTTCTATGATGTGCCTCGGAGTGAAACATAGTATCAGGCGAGGTCTCTGAGCTTTGATGATTGGAAGGCATGGTGGAAAAGGGAAGGAGAAATATAATGTTATTGGCTAATATTATTTTTCCCCCACACACTGGGGTACGGTGACATAATCACAAATCAAGTCATTTTAGAGGTGGGAAAAGTCGCTGTAGTTTGACTACAGTTAACAGTTAAACAAAAATTTTGTCTTTTGAATAATGATTGATATTGTGCGCCACGCGCCGCGCTGCCATGGTGAGCTTAGGGGGTGTGGCCATGCAAAGTGCCTCCTTTGGGTGGCATGGAAAAGAGACATTTGTTGTTGTTGTTGTTACTGATGTGTTGTTGTTAGTATAGTTGGTTTATGTCCATTGAGGTTGGGCTTTGTGTGTGATTTTGTCTACCTTCCTAGAGAGTCATATCCTCTCACGTTATCCCCTCCCAGTGGTTTGAGTTGGGGTAGTGCTGGACTAGGCAGTGTCTCCTTGCTGCTTGACTAAATACAAAAGCATTTTCCTGAGCAAAAAATGACAGACTCCGGCAGACTACAGTGGCTACATGTATAATATAAGCAAACTAGAAGCAGTGCACAATGTATGACATCAGACTGGCAACATGATCAAAATATACCAGTGAAGGAATAAATCTATAAAACACGTATCTAAAAATAAATAAATGAATCATAAGTGATAAATAATAAGCAAATAAATAAAATAAACATTAAAAGTTTGGTGTCATGTGGGACTAGGACAGACCTATTCTCTCTGTAATCACTGTGATATTACTACTATTATTACTACTGTTAGTAGTTTTTATAAAAAATAATAATAATGGTAATACCTACCAACTGTGCCCAACAACCACTCGTTTTGTGAAACCATCAAAGAAAGCAAGGACAACCAAGATGTGGCTGTACTACACTGGAGAACACATCAAGACCGAAAGCATCACCATCAAGAGACGTCTTCCAGCATGCCTTCATGGCTGTTCTGCCCAGCCCTGATACCATAACATGCTGAATAGGACAAGGTCTCAGATTCAGAGTCAGTGAGAACAACAAAATTGGCCACCTACAGTCAGGTCTATAAATATTTCAACATCACTAAAGTTATTGTTATTTTGCTTGCATACCACAGCATGTCGGAGTTTAAATTAAATAATGAATATGCAGACATTCAGGTTTAATTTGAGGGTATTTACATCCAAATCAGATTAATGATGAAGGAATTACAACCATTTTCATACACAGAATCAAAAGTAATTGGACAATTGGCTGCTCATCTGTTCCATGGCCAGGTCTGCATTATTCCCTCATTATGTTACTTACAAGTAAGCAGATAAAAGATTTACAGCTGATTTCAAGTGTGGCATATGCATTTGGAATTTGTTGCCATTGCTTCACTGTTCACCTGATCTGGATACAAATATCTTTACACTGAAGCCTGCATTTTAAACTCATATTCACTTTGTATCTTTAACTGCAATATGCTGGGATAAGCAGGTAAAATTACAATAACTTTGCAAATATTTATGGCCTGACAGTGGATGGATGACTTTCCAAGTACTCAGCTGCGAAAGGCCCTTTCCAGTGTCAAGGCATTCAGCGATGACATCTAAATGGAGTTTGGCTTGGACAAATTGAACATCTAGTAAGTGATAAGGAACCTGGACACTGATAAATCGGATAAATTTCTGGGAGTCGAGGAGAGAGACAGTGTCAACAACAGCCAGATGAAAGCCTGATTGAAAAAGAATGTTCCATTCCATTAAAAATTGAAAGTTTGACACCACCTCAGTTGATTGAAACCTAAATGATGACAACTAAATTGCACTTGAGTTGCATAATGTAAAGCATCCAGCAACTCATTTGAAATGCAGCTGCAACAGTTGCAAGTATTTCATGGAATAAGTTCAATGAAACAGCCAGTAAAAATTCTGATAACACATTGCGTTATTGCTTCAAACAACATCATTTAAAACGATTGATTTCACTGGTTCAATGGACAAGAAAATAAAACAGAAAATGGTTTGAAAAACTGAAAAGTTGAATAACCCCCTCCCCTCAACTGACTCAAGGTTGGTGGTTTTTCCTGTGCCATGACAACAAGCATGAGTTTCTCAAAGCTGACATTCCTATGATCAGCTGTGTTAACTAACATTAGCCAGCCAATGCTAACAGCTGCTTAATCTGCTGCTTGTGCCACTGTTTATTCTTCTTTGTAAGCCCCATGTTATCATGATCTACAAACCTAATCCACAAAAGTTGGTCCAGTGTGTGAAATGCTAGTATAAACAGAAACCAGTAATTAGTAAATTTTGTTTGACCTGTAATTATTTGAAAATGGTACAAATGATATTATATGTTCTACCTTATATGATATAATATTTTATGTTGTACCTTATGAACTTACCACTGTGTTACATGAACTTTCCTTTAACAACACTTTAATAGTAATTCGGGGACTGAAGACACAAACTGATCCAGTATTGAAAGTAGATTTTTTGCCGTTCTTTCTTTTACAAAAGTCTTCAGCTGTGCAACTGTACAGGGCCCTTCACTGTTGTATTTTACACGATTTCAATAGGAGACAGGTTTGGACTTCAGGCAAGCCAGTTAAGTGTATGTTGTTCCAAAATGTGTTAATCATTAATGGTACCTTTACAGATGTGCAAGTTACCCACTAATATCCTCCCTCCCCCATACCATGACAGAACCTCACCAAACTACAATACACATTTCCACTGTGCATCAGACCCTTTCAGATGAACTCATGCCCAGAGAAGTTGGCAGTGTTTCTGGATGCTGTTAACATGTGGCTTCCACTCTGCAAAATTCATTTTAACATGAATTTTGGAACCAGCAAAGGACACTTTATATTGACAACAATTTCTCACGTGGTGATACCAATTATAGAAACGTGCTGTTTTTTATAGCAGTGCCGTGTGAAGGACTGAAAATGACGGATATTCAGTTGGGGTTTTCGGCCTTACCTTTTATGCACAGAACTGCTCCAGATACCCTGAATCCAGAGTGTCCAGGGTAATTTCAAGTAGTTAAAGAGAAGATTCAATGTGTAATACAGTTCAGAAAACCACCATTTAATTCCTACATTTATCTCCATTCAAATGCCCCATTTAAATGGTCCACTGCACATGTTCAGTATGGAGCTTGTCCTCATGTCTCAAACAATCCTCTGATTGACTCTAAATCTGAGTTTAGTACTGATAATCATAAATTTACAGCTAAATATAGCTAATAAACACACAAAGGCAGTCACACTGTTAAGAAATATGAGGCTATGTGCTCTGCGCTGTTGGAGGGGCGGAGTAACGCGACAGAGGGTGTGTTCCAATCCACTAAGTTCACTTTAATTTTCTAAATGAAACAAACAGGCATATAGTTTTTAAAACATATCTAAACAGATAAATAACAATAAGTATGATGAATATTATTGTACAATTAATAATATTTAGCTCTGTCTTTCAATTTACGTTGCTTTTGAGTATTAGAAACAGATGATAGTAAACATAAAGCTTTTTAGCACCAACATGAATACAAAAGGACAGAAAATTATTAAAAACATGGCTGCTTTATGCTGCTTATTTATTTTTCACTCAATAATAAACAATAGAATGACCCACTATCAAAATTCTAACATTTTCAGCTCAGACAATTTCTGAAAAGGTATCTGAGGTGACATTTGTTTTCAAGATCTGTATAAGCAAAAATGGTTCTTCTTCGATGTCTTCTTCGATATACAACACATTCTCTATCAATCTGAAGAATGCTCTCATGATGCTAAGAACCATTTAATCATGCGGAAGGTTCTTTGAGTGTTCATGGTTCTATATAGAACATTTTCTTTACTAGAGAACCCTTGAACCATCATTTTAGAGTGTGTAGTCAAACTCACTAACTTCTTTACCTGGTGATTGCAGATTTACAAAGTAGTTTCCTTTATTTACATTATTAATTAAATATTAAGGATGTGCTTGTCTGATTGGCATACTATGTGGAGGCTTTTCAAACTTTAAAATAGTTCTTCACCTTCACAGGTCTCATTTGCAGCAATATTTCTGTTAGGACCATCCATTAAAATGATCGTCAGGAAACCAAATGTAGTTCCTCCTGTCATTGTACTTTCAGTGTGAATTCCAATAGTTCTTTGCAGAAAGGATGAAACCTTTATCAGCCTACTGTATGTAAAGTTCTAGTTTCTAAGGTGCAGTCAGTTATTAGACAGATGGGCCTTGGCTTGAGAATTTATAAGATTCTGCACAATGTGAGCTGTTAACTTCATAGCAGAACCTAAAGTAACCTACTAAAAGTGCAGTTTACCTTAGCCACTGCTGAAAGAGCTTAGAAATGAGAAGAACTGTAAAGTTCGCGCTGATCCGAGACTTGTTATAATTGTCTGCGATCCTCTTATTCATGAGTACAAAATGCACAGGCTATTTGAGGCTTTTTGCCAAAGTAAGCCTCTTAAAAACAACTTAAATGCAGTTTTGCCAGCATTTAAAGTGCACATGGTGTTTTAGAATAACAAGTATGGGGGCTTTTTATTTAACATAAAAGCTGTTGTGTATGTTTTATTGTGAGCGCCTGCAAGATTTTAGTTAATGTAAGCAAACATTCAAGAGATTAATGGGCATCAGAGTTGTCACTAAAATGATATGATGAATTGAGGAATATACCTTTTTAAAAATTTGATCAAACCAAAAAATAACAACAAACTTTTCATAGCCTTTCATGGATTCTGCAAGCCCAATTCCAAAAGGTTAGGACAGTTTATGAAATGCCAGTAAACACAGAAAGCAGTGATTAGTTATTTCTGTTTGACTTGCATTAATTTGAAACAGTACAAAAACACAATATTTGATGTTTTACCTTGTGAACTTTTGTTTTGTTTTCTTTTGTTTTGTTTTCTTGGATATATATGCTCATGCCAAATTTGATGCCTGCAACTCATTCCAAAAAAATTGGACAGGAGCATGTTTAGCACTGTGTTACATTACCTTTCCTTCTAACAGCACTTTATTATTGTTTGGGGAATGAATACACCGATTAGTTTTGAAAGCAGAATTTTTCCATTGTGCAGTGTTTTGCACTTCATAACACAACATATTTTCAATAGGAGACAGGGAGGCCAGTCTAGCGTCCACACCCTCTGATTATCCAGTTGAATTATCCATGTAGAATGTTTATTGCCGTTGTCAAGGTGAAATAAACATGGACGTCCCTGACAAGTAAAGCATCTAAAAGGCTGCAAATATTGCACCAAGATTTCTAGATGTCTTTCAGCCTTATTGGCACTTTCACAGATGTGCAAGTTACCCACTAATACACACCCATACTATGACAGCCACTGGCTTTTGAACTTTACACTGGTAACACTCTGGATGTTTTTTTTTTTTCTTTTTTGGCCCCAAGAATACAATAGAGAACCATTAGCCAACTGTGTTTGCATACAGAGGAATTAGACATCCGCATTTAACCCATCCGTGCAGCGAAATACCCACATACATGCACACTAGCGAACACACACACACTAGGGGGCAGTGAGCACACTTACCCGGAGCAGTAGGCAGCCGCTCCCACAGTGCCTGGGGAGCAGTTGGGGGTTCGGGGCCTTGCTCAAGGGCACCTCAGTCACATACTGTCAGCCAGGGGAACTGAACCGGCAACCTTCTGGTCACAAGGCCGGTTACCTAACCTCCAGCTCATGACTGCCCCCAAAGAATACACTGTCTATTTCCATAAACGATCTAAAAGATTCACTCAATGAATCACAAAACATGTTTCCACTATGCATCAGTCAATTTTAGATGAGCTCAAGCCGAGAGAAGTCAGCAGCATTTCTGGACATTGTTGACATATGACTTTCAACATGCATGGTGCAGTAGAACAACAAACGTTTGCCTTTTAAAATTCACTGAATCGTTTGATGATATTATACACTGAGGAGGATGAAAAACACTGTTGCAGTTCTCGCTGACACATTTTTTTGCAAAGTGGAAAACTCAACCCATCCTTGCTCATAAAGGGCTAAGCCTTTTCTGGATATATTGCATCACCTGTTTATTTATTTATTTTTTTTTAACATTTGACAAAGTTCATAGTCCTACACTGCTCCTGTCAAAACTTTCTTGGTATGTGTTATAGGCATCAATTTCAGAACAAGCATATATATCCAAAAAAAAAACTTTTCTTTGAACTTTTTTAGTTTTTTTTTTTTTTTTAGTAAACACAGGTTTTTGAAAATATGAAAAAAGATCAATTAGGAAATCTTATAATACAATCACATAATCGTAAAATGCATACAATTTAATGTAATTTTTTTTTTTGCATTATGTCTTGCTCAGTAATTTTTGGATAATGGCAGTATTATAGTGCCTTTTTTTGCTGCCATTTGAAGTGCAGTAAAAACAATGTTATCAACCACAAGAATATTCTTAGAAAGTGGGATCAATAAACAATGCTAATTTGGAAACTTCAGAGAAGTGTCCTTTTGTGTTTATTGCTTTTTTTTTCTTATTGGACTGTCTAGTGAAAGGAATAAAAGACTTTTTCATCTGCTGATCCCATAATACTAGAGTTCAGTTCAGGGCCACTATTTCTCCTAACCTCGCCCCATTTGAGTTTAATTACTACTATTAGTGTGCTGCTCTGGAATCATTTTCTCATCGCCTGTGGGTTATCACTAATTGGCTCATTTAAAAGTTTTTGAAGCCATTTCAAGTTCTGTTAACTACATTCACATAGTCCTTACTATTTTGCTAAATAGTTCCAAGTTTAAAGCACAGATGGACTGATAGATAGGCATAAACCATAAGTCTCTCGAAGAAGAAGCTGACATCAGTAATCTCCAGATTTTGCTAGATTTTCTGCTCATCAATTTGAGTTCAATAATCTCACTGCAGGTGTCTGTGATAGAAGAAACAACAAAAGGAAAATTCAGCAAGAAAGAGAAAACAGGTTCAGGGCTGGAGTGTCTCGAGAACTCTCTGACTCACCTCAGTCTCAGGCAAACCGTAGATGCTTAGGGAGGGAGGGGCTAAAGCACCAGATGTGCTTTGTTATTGGTTTCTGCCAGTTCCTCAACGGGAAAGCTACTATTTGTGGTGCTGAAGTTCCACATATGTCTATTTTCTGAGGTCCTGAAGCAGCGCAAAGCACCAGAGGCAGTGAGGCACATGTGTTTAGTGTTATTGCCATCTAGCCTGACATCACAGTTGTGGTTGATTTCAATGACCTTATCAACCAGGACATTATGAGTTTTTAATCACTTGGGTTTCATATCCTCTGGCTCAGTTTGGGCCAGGCTTCTGGGTGACTCATGTTCAAATATATGAATAATGTCTCATCCTCTTCACAGTTGACTTGTTAACTGATCCACTTGTTTCACATTGTACATTGTTTTTTATATTTTTTTCAATTCAATTTCATCAAAACATTTTTTTGTTAAACACATTCATGCAGGGGATTGTAAGGCAAAATAGTCTCCAAAGAAAATATGCAATGTTTTATGCCTGCATTGTTTTATGATAGTTTTGAGGTCATTTTTTATAATAATTGATCAAAAAACATACTTTCAAAATAGTCTCTAACAGAATGTCTCTTTTTCAGATTTACCACTTTTTTTTTTACCAGTTTCAACATTACTTATAAAACTCAGAAGTGGTTAAGGATAGTAAATAAAATGTTGCAGACGTTGTGACCCCTGGTTCCTATCACCACCACTGTAAAGACTCAGCAAGTTTCTCTAAAATTAATCATTTCACACCAAACACTCTGAATGACTTTGTTTACATCTCAAGAACTGAATTATGCAGAAATATGGCAAAATTGGCAGAATTCCCCTTTTACTGAAAGTTGGTTTCAGCCTCAGACAGAATAATATGTAAGCCAAAGTTTACATCATCTTTCATGGTGCAGGTTACTTTACTCCAAACACTTCACATTAAATGTCTGGTAGTACTTTCAAGTCTCTGAGGTTCTAGGAATTTATTCCTTAAAATCACAGGCTTATTACATACTAAGGCTTATTATTCAGTAACTACAGAGACTAAAATGCAAACTGGCTGAGCTATTCTTAGGTTATAAAAGTGTGTAATTAAACTTTGGGCATGTCAGTGGGCCCTGGCCAAGGGGTTAACCAGGTAGGTGTGTGGTACAAACACCAAAGTACTAGCTAACTATTTTGGTTAACATAATGGTAAGTTTCAAGGCAAGCTTCAGGTTCTAAGTACTAAGTGTGAGGTACAGTCTGTAGCTACAGCCGTTCAACATGTTGTGTTGTATCCGTTTATTGTTTATTGTTTTGATCCAGAACACACAAATGAGTTACATAGGTTTGAAGAAGAGAGGGCAAATGAAAGAGAGAGAAAGAGAGAGCTAGAGAGAGAGAGAGAGAGAGAGAGAGAGAGAGAGAGAGAGAGAGAGAGAGAGAGACTGAACCTGAACCTGAACCTGAACCGGCGCTGAAGCAGAAGAACCCAGGGTGAATGGAAATTGATGATGTCAACAACAAACTACTTGCTACTCAGCAGTTTATGGGATAGGACAGAGAGGTGCAGCTGTGATGTATCTCAGCTCCTCTGATGAATAACGTTACTCACATAAGCTATGAGTTTAGCTGACCATGTGGCGCAGCACCACAAACCCAAACAACACAAAAGGCATGCAGCATGAAGAGATACAAGCAGGGCGTTGTAAGGAAAAAATAGTACTACTTTACCAGTATCAGCGTAACTTATAAAACCTTAAAAGACACATGTAAGTTCACTGGTCATTTTGGACAGCAGATAAAATGGTGATATTTGTAGTGTTGGCATACGGACGTCTGGTTCCCGGTACTATAATGGTGAACAATTTTGACTCTTCTAGAAAGGCACATTTCACTCCAAACCACTCTGAATGATTTTGTTTACATCTAAGCTGATGAATGATTAAGTAATTTTGAAAAATTGGTGTTCCCTTTTAAGTATGTTTGTACTTTCCACCATGTTACTCGAAATAATTATGAGATATTTTACTATGTCCCTTATGGACCAACAGTCCAACAGTTCAACTATTAACAGTAATAGACTTTAACAGTATTCAAACTGATTATTACAAGGATTATGTTATTATCAATATTATTATCATTGTCTGTATTTTTTTGTGTTATTTTTTAAAGATCGATTTAAAGTGAAAGTGAAAGATTTAGATTTATTGTGAGTTTCATGTTTAAATTTAAAAAAAAAAAAACTTTATTGAAAAAATGTTTTCCCACGATGCCATGTCAGCACAGAAACACAAAGAAGCTAATTTCAAATTTCTGATTGTGTTAAAACATTTTCAATGGCAGTATGTTTTAGCTTAGGATGCTTGATGTTTGTTTTTTTGTTTTGTTTTTTTTTTGTTTTTTTTGCTGCTTTCTATCTCCTTTATTATGCATTTGTCTGCTGTCCAACTTTAGTTTGTCGTCTTTGCTGGGGTAAATTCTTTGCCTGTCAAGAGCAGACACATGCATCGTAGGGAAATGTTGTATTGGTTACTGGGTTTACATTATCCTGTGCTCTCATTATTGTGTGTGTATTCTTGCTATTGTTTTGTCTGAATTGAAAAAATATGCATTTATGGTTAGTATGCTGCCATTATTGGCTCCATAGCCCTCATATGACCTCCTGTGATATGATAAAAAATTCCCTGGCCAACCATAAAAAGTAGCCAGGTAGGGGCCAACCAAAAATCTGTGGCCAGTTAAAGTTATTATAACTAAATTAAGACAATTTAACGCCCCTCCCAAACCCCCCTAGAAATTACATCTATGTATTTATTTAATCTCTCCTATGCCTCTTTTTGAAACAGCTCTACTCACAGACCATAAAAACTATGTTCACTTAGAACTTTCAATGTATAAAAGGAGCACACTTCCTATTAAGCCTGCAAGAGTGCAAAAATCACAGACTCTGCACCTCCTCAATATTTTTCATGTTGCAATCCTGTAATGTATAACAGAGAATCCATTAGTCTAATTAATCATTTGAAGCTAAAAATGAATTGCTTATGAAGAGGCAGACCACTTTATAATAAAGTCAAAATGGGTTGTTTGGAGTGATGCCAGAGAAGAACTGCTTTTAATTTCAATTTTGACAATGAAATGTGCCAGTGTGAAGATGCTTGTTAAAGTTCAGAGAACCTCCACATAATGTAAGGATTTACACCACCTGAAAAGGTTTTCCTAGAATCATACATCCAAGCCAAGAACCATTTAATGAGCCTTTATTTTTAAGACTCTGCTTGCAGTCTTCTCCTAGAAGGTTTTCTTCCTGAGGAATTGTCTACTCACATTTCCATATTTCCAAAGTATACCAACCTTTAGGTGCTCTAACACCTTTGGTTTTGTTTTAAAGAGGAATAATTTTTGTAGATTATGTAGATTTTTGTGTCTACATTTCTGCCTAATGAAAAGAAGAACAAAGTCAATTAACGTGGTTTGATGCAAAATGATGAAACACAGTGGTAATAGGAACCAAAGAGCCAGACATCTGAAGTATTTTAGACCTCTAAAAGCTACCTTACATAAGGCTATTGCATTAAATAGTTATTAATATGTTCCTCAATATGGACAACACAAACAGCTCTACCACCCCTGTGCTCTACTCATCAACTCCTGAGCAAGAGAGCCTCACTGAAACTACTGTAAGCAGGTCTTTCAATACTGAGTTTAATCAAAAGCCAATGCTGGATAGCGTCACATACTTTTACACATGGTATGTATGCATGATTAATGAGTGACTGCGATATTTACAACATCCAGCACATTGCAAACCCTCGCTCTAATAGTTTGGTGTTTTTTTCTTCACTTATTATGCTTAATTATGAAGTCCTGTTTTGCAAAAACAGTCGTAGTCTGGCCCTTTTGCATTGTACACGTTCTGGAGAAATTAACAACAGTAGAGTTAAATTATTAGTTTATCGCTTGCCGTGGCATGAATTAAGTTAGGTTTTTTTTTAATTGTCGTTAAGTGTAACAGAGTAACACAGGTTAGAATGGAGGAGTTTATTTCTGCCTGACAGATCTCTGAACTGATCTCTGACTCTTGCTGTCTTATCAAAGACCATTGTTTCTTGGATTATGATGTCTCTGTCACATTGTAAACAATAGATTCTAGTCTTTCAGTATAATTTAACCAAAACGGCATTACCTCAGGTTGAACATTTTTTAGTGGAAATCTCTGGTTATCATATGTCATTTTTTATGAGGCAACTAACCGGAAAAGAAGGCAGGTCAAACTGAACTGGAGAGTGGATGTGTGGATGAACAGGACAGTTTTGTTTGTGTTTGTATTTAAAAGAAAACTCAGCTAAAAAATAAACATTAATTCACAAGCGTGTGTGCTATCTGAAATTGTGGTTTGTTTAAAAACTCTTAACAACAGACAAGTTCCACCACTCTAGCTTGGTGAGTAGTTTGCTTTAACGTAGAAATATGATGTTGCGTCTCTTTGCTGGTTGTGGTGTTCGAGACACTCGCCAATGTTGCCAATGTTTACGTCAACTGAGCAGGAAGAATTTTTGCAGAGCACACTCCGGCCAAGTCAAACTAGCTTTTCATCCATGTAGGAAGGAACTACCAGACATGCCAGCTGTTCTGCTATTGGCTGCTCTGATATTTTCAAATGCGAATTTAAGAAGATACCCAGCTAGTAGGGAATGTTCTCACAACTTTGGCTAACATTATCTACAAGTTCTAATAAAGTTTTAAGGAAAACCTTTTAATCTAATGTTTAAAGAACGTTTTAAGGATGTTTATCATGTCAAATAATGTTCCTGTAAGGTTAAATGTTAACTAAGACATAACGTTTTAACTGCAACTTTTAGAAGATGTTTTGAAGATGCTGTCAGGGCCACATATTATGTTTCATTATAACAAAGGAAGAACATTCTCAATGCAATATTTGGAAAATGTTTTATGGATGTTATCAAGGACTGAGAAGACAGAATGTTTTTTTATAAAACGTTCTTGTAACGTGAAATGTTAACAAAGTAGAACGTTTTGCCTTAAACATTCTGGGGATGTTTTGGTGATTTTGTTGAGGTAACACATTGTAGAATATTCCTTTATAAAACATTTGCACAATGTTACATGAGAACAATGGAAGAACATTCTCAACGCAACATTCAGAGAATGTTATCAAGGCCTGAGATTGCAGAATGTTCAGTGCAAAAATCGAGAAAAGATATTTAGGCCCCAGAAGGTTAAATATTAAAAACTCAGCAAATAGATATAAATTGTGCACTGAAATTGTAGAAAAAATGCCATATTTAACTTGGTTCCCTGTAGAGCATGTGTCAAGCTCCAGTCCTAACAGGCCAAAACACTGCAGACTTCTGCACACTGTCCCATGAAACACACCCGATTCAGCTCATCAGCTAATTAGCAAGGCCTTCATTAACTGAATTCAGAGTGTTAGATGAGGGTAAACATTAATATCTGCAGTACTTTGGTCCGGAAGGTCCCTAGTTTGCCATGCCTGCTGTAGAGGATATGTTAGCTTGTTTTCACTTAGAAAATCATCTTTTGACTGTGAGTGTTTAAACTTTTCCATACAAGTGTATTTCTTGGTAGTAAGCGCTGCTGGAGCTGTGGCCTGGCAATCATGATGCCCTCTTTGAGTAGTGGTGCTCTCAGAAACATCCCATGTCACATCCCATGTTCAGCTAAATTGGATTTGACAGAAATCGCTCTTGTGAGAGCACAAGCTCTTCGCAGCTCATAAAGTTTCGCGTGGCACTCATACGAAACTTTTTTGAAGGAACAGCTGACACATACTAAAGTAATGAAATGATTGTGTCACATCTGGAAACTTAAGGGAGGACATTTACACTAAATGTCCAAAAGTTTGTAGACACCTTCTCATCCAACATTTTGTCTGAATACCAAGAACAGTGAATTAATTCATACCAGCCTCTTCTCTTCTGGGAAAAGTAGGGGCTTCACACTAGATGTTTGGACATTGCTGTGAGGATTTGATTGCATTCAGCCACAACAGCAGTAATTGTGTTAGGTACTGATGTTGGATGATCAGTTTTGGATCACAAACTTCGCTCCAACTCACTCCAAAGGTGTTGCATGGTGCATCACTCCAAAGAACGCAGCTCCACTGCTCCACAGCCTAATGCTGGAGGGCTTTATACCTCTCTATCTGAAGCTTGCCATTGGGCATGGGGACCTTAGGCCATGTGCTCCTAAATGTCCATTTTATTGATTCAATTGATTTCCTGTGTTAGCAGTGGGTGCACTTTAACATAGCTAAATTCACTAATTACAAGTGGTGTCTACAAACTTTTGGAGATATTGTGTAGCTGCACATGCTGTTTCTGGAAGCACATTTGAAATAACAAGGTACCCCAAACTGAGACATTTTTCAACATGCCAAATTATTATGCAACAATTTGTGCATTTTAAACACATGTATAGTAAAGGTAGTATGACTTACATTAACTAAACAACATACATATTACTCACATAGTATTATCCAAATAATTTATAGTAATTATTTAGCCTTAAGACAGGGTTTCTCAGTCAATGGGCCACAAACCACAAATGGGCTGTGAAGCACCCTCTGGCTATATTTAGGAGCAACCAGTAGTACTTGGTGGGCCAGAGATGGCATTTCTTATTATAAATATTGGTAAAAAAATAATAAGATATTAAGAAAGAAATATAAAATGTTTTCAAAGGGTAAAGAACACACCTGCAACAACAGTTTCATCTATTTTTCAACGTAAAAAGATAAATTTGTTTTATTTTTCCCAATACGTTAAATTCAGTAAATAGATAGAAATTGTGCACTGAAATTACATAGTTATCTCCTTTAATGACAAAAGCATGGTGAAACATTATATTAATTGTTTCTTACTTACAGAACTGTGAATTTTAAGCCTTTCAGGAATACTACATTTGCATTCTTGTGTACAAAAAGAGAGTTTTGTTTAGATTTTAATTAGTTTATTTAGATTTGATTGTGTGCATACAGTTTTGTCTTGAATGAAAAAAGATGCTTTCTTTGAAGTTTCTTATTTGTTGACATTGGGAAAAAAAAGGTGGAAATGTAAGCTCAAAACTGTTTGTACAGAATGTAAATCAAATGCACATTAATTCATTGTGTAACTACATAATCGATCATGTAATTATGTAATTACACTTAAATAGCCTTTTAAAACAGTAATAGCCTTAGACTTCCAAGGGTTAAATTAGTTTTGTGTAACTCGGTTTAAACAGAGTTAAATTAATTACGTACAAAATCCTTCTCTTGAATTTGAGGGTGGGGGTGGGAAAGAGAGTGATCAGAATTGTGTGGGCGGGTTAGGAAGAGGATTTGAAATGATTGTGATGTGATGGCTATAATCAGCACAACTCAGATCTTCTCCGTTCAGACCAGTAAAGTACCCAATAAAGCTGGCTCACTGCTTTGTGACTGTGCTGCTGATATTCTAAGAAACAGGACTGTATGAACCTGTCTGGCCCACATTAAGGCCAGACCAATCGTCCATTAGAATTCTTTGGCTGAACTGCTGTGTACAGCAGCGTGGCACTTTCTTCTATCCTGATTACATCATTATGTAAACTACAATAAATAAAAACATTCATTAGGTGCTGATGAAACTATAAACTCATATACATGGATGATTCTACCGAATTGGTTCAAAGTCAGATTTCAGAATGCACATCAGATGTTTAACTGACTTGGACTTTAGATTAAAATCGTTTTGCTTCGAATAATATTATACCTTCATTATGTTTATGTTCTACATTTGGTAAAGTGTTGGTAGTGACAGGATTATTATTATTTATTATTTATATACAGGATTTATAAAATAAACAGAATTAAGGCATAGGGTCGTTCACTGTTTTGATCGTGACAACTTTAGCTCATTTTGAGCATAATTT